>JAUTBV010093763.1:0-17610 GCA_032361325.1 Lepetodrilus fucensis | reverse complement strand
ATATCAAGTGAATGTACTTTGCAGATATAGCTAAGAACTAGTCCAAAACAACCATAAACATCTGTGATATTATGCCTATATTATGATATAACAGATCGCTGCGAGAGTGGTCTCGTAGTAGATATGAGAGCTTCTAGAAAAGATATCCAAATTCCCATCTTATTGAACTTTTTCAGGGGAATAGCTACTAGGCTAAATGGGCTTGAATCCGAAGATAATTTTAGTTTTAGAAAGTAAATTCAGGACTATCTCCATGCTGACAGCCGAAGATGTCAGACAGTCCTATAGATCTGTGTCTGCCTAATCCAGCATGGAGAGGATTAACATATTCCCTTTAATCTGATTACCATATTATATGATCTTGCATTTTGGTAAAGTCTGAAGCATTCATAAAATATTACTTTTTCCTTTTTTTTTATAAATGCATTTTTATTTCATTGTAAAATGGTAACATTTGAAGCATTCATAAAATATTAATATTTGCTGATATTTGGAGAATTCAACTTTGATGTAATTTTTTTCTTTCTTTTAAAGGTTACATTATGCAATGACATAATAAACCAGTTATATCAAAGACAAAATGCCTGGAGAGCATGTGTAATCGCTGCTGAATTTACATCCCGCATACATTAAAAACCCTAAATACCTTATAATGTATTATTTATTAATGCAGAAATACTCCATTATTATATAGCAGGTGTTTCCGGCATGACCCCCTGATTTTGAGAAGTCATTGGCTAATCCTAACCAGGGTATTGTTTCTCGAAGCTCTCATTTCTACTACGAGACAATATCATTGACAATGTTCATTGTTCACGAAAGTTACCTTTGTGGCGTGATCATGATAGGATGTGCTGTCTGTACCATGGCAATGTAGTTATAGTACTTAGTCGGTCAGTACCAGCCAGTGCTCACAGGTTTACTGCAACATTCAGCGATACGGATGTTTAGGGTTTTCCCCTGTCCTAAACTGACAAGCCATGTTTGATATAAATGAAATAATCTTGATAGCAGGGCTAAACCCCAATTTAAAAAACAAAGAAGATATAATAATATAATAATAATAATAATAATAATAATAATAATAATAATACCACCACTAACACTACCACTAACACTAACTTTATTATTAAATGTTAACGTCTAAGAGCAACTTGTTTAATTCGTTAAAGTTTTATGCTCGTTAAAATTTTATGATTTACAGTATATCGTTACATTTCCAGGACATTGTGTTTGTCTGAAACCTTTTATTAACCCTCTTCCTGCTGGATTAGGTATATAACTATGCAGGACTTTTCCAGTTGCCTGCATATAGCAGGGAGAGGGCTAAGTTATGTATATGGGATAACGTACAAGAAACGGCGGGGTTGGAGTTGTGGGGTTTGGGATGTCTGGCTAACGCTATGATGAGTAAGCAGCTGGTAGCAACTACTGTAGGAATGGTTTCAGTTCAAGTAATACCCGAGACCCAGTCTCAGGCCTCCCTTGTAGTCTGGTAGAACCATGACTAGATTGCCCAATTATCAATTCCCAGCCCATGCAGTAAGCTTGATGTAAAATACAAAATCTAATTTGTCTGCCCGCGTAATGGTATTGCAAGTACTTTTGTGTGTGTGTGTGTGTGTGGATTTTTTTTCTCTCTCCATTCTTTGTTATTAAAGAACTTTAGCTGCACTGAAATTAACTATTGTTATCGGTAAAAATAATAAATTCTTCTCTGGTGGTGTCATATTATCAGTGATTTCTTACATTTTTATCACAGTGGTAATTAGGAAATAGTGTGATGTTTTTTATATCTTACATGCTAGTAATTGTCGTAAATGGGTGAAAGATTCCCGCAGCGACGTTAAACTCCATATTCACTCACTCACATGCTACTAAAGTATCCATTTGTCCGAGGTCGAATGATATCTGCTAGGAGATATATTGCTTCCAGCATTAAATAATTAGTAGTGATGTAATTATTATCTATTACAACAACTCTTCCTTACATCAGAGCGAATGCAAGTACATGTGCATATCTCTTAACTTCAAAGAAGCACAATTACTTTCAACGCCCATAAACGACGTTAGAACGTTTTTCAGAGTCTTAGACATATCTTGTATCTTGCGCTTTTGTCTCGGGATTAAATTAGCACATTCTTTTCCATGTTGTGCGTCGTAATACATCATGTGGATTTTTTTTCCCCATGTTAAAACACAAGGAAACTGTGAAAATGGTGGTTTTAAAAAGATGTCACTCTGCCCTGACTCGTAAATTAAATGTAAAATATCCATGTGTGTATCACCAGGTGGTTCTTGATACCTATGCCTTGTTGCAATTTACGGAATAACAGTTTAAGCTCAGGCTTTGATCCTTGCCGAAAATGTGCTAAAGCTCCAAATATATATCAACACTCGTGCATAAGATTAAAACATGCCCCCGAAACGAGTCTCAGGTTGTTGTTACTTTTGTAGCTGGGAGTAGAGATGTATTGGTTTACAAAGAAGCTCAGTTGTAATACTGAGTACCAGCTGGGGCTACCAAAAAAATATTTTTTTAAATCGTTGGGATTTTTATTATTTTAAAATCTCCCTCGTATTGAGTGCTTGTAATATGGATCATGAGAATGATAATCTTCAATGTTCTGTGTTTTAATTGAATATTTTATTCAATCTCATAAACTGATAAATGTAAAATAACAATAATAATCATAATAGTAATAATAATAATAAACATAATAATAATAGTGAAATACTGTAGGCAACCTCATAAACTGATAAATGTAAACTACTACTACTACTACTGCTGCTGCTGCTGCTGCTGCTGCTGCTAATAATAATAATAATAATAATAATAATAATAATATTAAATATTGGAATATTGTAATTTGTATACAACCTTATAAACTGATAACTGTAAAATAATAATAATAATAATAATAATAATAATAATAATAATAATAATAATAATAGTAATAGTGGAATATTGTATACAGCCTCATAAATTGATAAATGTGAAATAATAATAATAACAAAATATTTTAGAGAGAGAAAATGTGTGCTGATGGAGTGTGGATTTGGCACACAGTATTAATATGGTGTTACTTTTATAATGCACCAAATCCACACAGCATCAGTGGATACATTATCCCTCTCAACCCCCCTGAATAGTATACAACCAAAGCTTGGTTAGCATATACTTCCATATCCTACTGGGTACCCATTTCCTGTTTAGCGAACGGAAAGATTTCTCCCAGCATCTATCTTTAACCCTGTCCCTGCGGGATTAGGCACAGGCACTGTTCTTCATGGCATCTCTGGTTGACTTCAGTGTGGAGAGGGTTAAATTTCTCTGGTTGCCTTCAGTTTGGAGAGAGTTAAATTTATCTGGTTGCCTTCAGTTTGGAGAGAGTTAAAGTTCTCTTTCGATATACATTTTTCAGATATGCGCAAGGCGCTGTCACGCGATGTAGAAAAGAAGTCAGTTATCCCCCTTGCTCACCCTGTCCGACCGGAGGAGTTGGACTAGCTTGGACTCAGGTGGGTTACCATGGAGACCTGTTGTGGGAGTCGCTCATGTTCGCAGGGATCATGCTCGGCGCCATCGTGATCCTCATCTTCACAGAACTGATCGTTCGCCAGCCGATTCTGCCGCCACCGTTGCTGCACCAACCAGATGACCATGGCGAGCTGTAGCTGGTGTTGTTAAAAAATGTTGTGTACTGGACTTGTCTTATCTTGTCTTGTTTTGTCTCTAAAGACTTTGAGGAATATTGGATTTTTTTAATAATTATTATTAATTCTTGTGTGTAGAGGTCTGGGCCCGAGATTGCGAACGTTTTGGTGTACGATTTCATACTCAAATTTTATATGGGGATTTGGTTTTTAAATTATTATTTTTAGTTGAGCACGAAATCGTACTCATAAAAGTTTCGTAATCTCAGGGCCTGGGCATTCTTTCATGAAGTTAATTAGAGACCATAGGACTTTTCTATTTATCCATCTCACGTGAACATTATACAATATCGCTATGGTCTTCATAGCTATGAGATCTTCATAACAGAATGCCTGTATTCAATTTTACCATGGTCTGCCGTACTGTATATTCAATATTTACATTGTGCATTTTGGGTTTAACGAAATTTGTAGATATCTGTCGTGAGTGATGTCTAAATGTGGTATGCATCTGATTTCTCAGCCAGGGTCCCATTCCACAAAACTATCCATAGCGCTATTAGTCAGCTTGAAATACATGTACCACTCTTGTAGTGCTAACATTTGTGAGACAGGACCCATGAATTTGAAACTGAGATCCAAGCTTTTATACATTTCTAAATAATGGGGCCTTTTTTAACTTGGCAGAACCACAAGTGAATTTCTTTTGCGTAGCATTACATTTTCCAAGAACATGTTGTCCTCATTCAAAACACGAAGTAATTCCACAAAATCTTGTTTAAGTACAAGTAGTGTTAATTAATGTCAGATAAGTGTAAAAATTTATGTTCGGCTAAAATGTGCATTGCAGCTTGTCAGGTTTCTGCCATATTTTCCACATTTTTCTGGCTACTTAGGATTGTTCAAAATGTCGCTTGTTTATACAATAAATACCTTCACATTAAACCAACAGGAAACTGGAGCAAGCACAAATTTAAGGTGTATCAAAAAGCTGCTCCTGCATTAAAACGAAAAAAGATTCCGTATCGGCGCCACAATCCAAACATTGCTTGTCAATCCCCTTGATATCTTTACATTTACACAGGTTGAAATGGTGTTAATTTCTGGGATTTTTTGTGTGTGCCTTGCACTTCATACTTAGTCATACATATGGTCACAATATGGTTAACAATAACAACAAAATAGGTGTCTAACTTTACAAGATTGGGATTTTACCAGATTTTTAATCTTTCGAATCTGTTCATAAAGTTATACTAGGACTGTATGTAATTTGTGTTATTTATAATAATAATGTCCATGCAAATATTTCTAGTCTGTCCTTGAAGATTTAAAAAAACATATGTGTGTTAAACATGTAAATTGTGTTCTTAGAGCAAGAAACTAAATTTATCATGTTTTCATGTCAGTGTCAATTTGAACTTTCTGTTGTTTAAAAATCTCTTAATTTTAATATCTGTTTCCCAAGCTTGAAAATTGTTAAATTTCCTTGGAAATGTGTAAAAGCAATTGTTTAACTGATATACATTTTACTGCCTAAATGATATAATAGACATTTGGAATGAAAATGGCTTTAATAAATTTCTTGGTTGTCATTGCAAGCGGACATGAAAACAGTAACATTAGACAATGGAGTTTGCAGACTTTCTTGAGGTTTATGCAAAATATGTCAAACAGAATCACGCTGACATGATGGGATTATGCCTTTGTACTTGCGTCACATTGAGATTTTATTGTGTGACTGGAGTGATGAAGTGTTGGAAATGTCATACAACTGTGCATCTGTGATGAGGCAAACTAGTGCTGTAAATGATTGCACATTGGGGCTACTGTTATCTTGATAATGTTCTACATAGTACTCTACCCTTCATCCCATCCCATTTCCTGTGATGAGGCAAGCTAGTGCTGTAAATGATTGCACAGTGGGGCTACTGTTATCTTGATAATGTTCTACATATTACTCTACCCTTCATCCCATCTCAGTTCCTGTAATGAGGCAAGCTAGTGCTGTAAATGATTGCACAGTGGGGCTACTGTTATCTTGATAATGTTCTACATAGTACTCTACCCTTCATCCCATCTCAGTTCCTGTGATGAGGAAAGCTAGTGCTGTAAATGATTGCACAGTGGGGCTACTGTTATCTTCATAATGTTCTACATAGTACTCTACCCTTCATCCCATCCCAGTTCCTATGATGTTTTAAACAATATTAAATATATTACTTTTAAGATTTTTTTAGTTATGCAATTCAATGATTCACAGCGTCAGTGTTGCCAATGCATTTCGTTGCGATGTAAAAATAATTATATTTAACACATTTGTATTTCCAAAATTAAGTGATTTGTATTGTTACCAGTATAGGGTACTTTGACTAATATGATAATATGGTGTGAATATTTCAGAAATGTGTGTGGTGTTACTGGTGTTTAAATGTGTCTTATTAATTAAGTTACCTAACCCAGGTTAATATTTTAATGTAACGTTTGAAGATGGCATAACATAAAAGATTCCGGGTTCCGTTATGTTAGGGGTCGACAGTCTGATACGTCACCGGTATTTTAACGTACACCCACGGTACAATGCAAATGCCAAATGCAACACGAAAGTGTCTGGATACACCGGCTATGATAACGATTAAGACAGCTGCTCCGTCTATCCCCACTGTCATATTAGCATGTAATACGATTGGGCAACGGGCATCCGTGTCAAAGTGATTGATGGCCTGTCAATCACCTGTCCGACTGTAGATTATCCCCATTGTTTTATACCGGTCCAGCTCTACCAGATAATACCCAATGTCGTTAAGGAGAGAACTGTGTTGTAAATCTCGTCTTGTTCTTGACGATTGCTTTGTTTATAACTGGGCAAGTGGTGCTTGAACCCATGTTTCCTACTTAAAAGAGACACAACACCTCTGTTAGATCTGATCTGATGCCAGGGGAGAGATAGCGGTTCCTTGAAATATGGCTCTGGGGTCCGATCCACAGAACAATCTTGGTGCTACGCCCGATCCACAGAACAATCGTAGTGCTACGCCCGATCCACAGAACAATCGTAGTGCTACGCCCGATCCACAGAACAATCGTAGCACTACGAGAGTCGTCAGGCCTGCCGTTCACGAAAGGGGTGTACATTTACACCGGACTATATCAGGACGTAAATCCGTGCTTGCACTAAGCGCTTTATGTCCGATAAATATACACCCCTTTTCGTGAAACGAGGCCTGTACGTATGCATGGACTTGTTAAGGATTTACGACTCTCGTAGCGCTACGATTGTTCTGTTGAACGGGGGCTAAGGCACTCCTTGGTTGGGGATGAGGCTACCTCGGAGTTGTACCATTTCGTAGAGCGACGTGGATTCGTTCAGGAGTTCCCTGGCTATACATAAATATGTGTGTACTGTTGCCATTCAGCCCGTCTCTGGTTTGTTCCACGACTAGTCTAATACGGTATTTGACAACTTGTACATTGGTTTTTTTTCAATTAACATCTCTGAAAGTATTTTGTCCCATATGACTCAATTATATTATTGGAGGAAATATTTGATGTCTGTATGTGAATCCTGTAGCTTAGACCATGACATAACTTTGCGTCTTCTTTAAGGAATTACTCAGATCACAGCACGTTGCAATTTTTCAATCCTGTTATAACAGATTATGAAGGAGTGTCCGTATCTATATTGTGCCAGCATGAAAAGTAAAAATAGTAACAGCGTCCCAATAGAGCCACCATTTGACGATCATGTGGTGCAGACAGTATCAAGAACACAACAAACCATTGACATCAATAGGGTGTATTAATCATGAATGAATCAACGTGTATATTTAATACAAATTATTAGCATATCTTTCTCCAGCTACGGTATCTATATAATATTACTTCTTATTTGTAAATGTTTATTATCTGTAGTGGAGCTGCGGTGCTATTCTCGAAACTTTCTTGCCAACATCTTGCCTTAAAGAACAGTTTGTAGCCATACTATATGAATCGTTAAAAATTGTTCTTGGGCTAAGAATGTGCCCCTATGAGGTTCTGACAAGGTTCTTGCTGCAAGGGCAGATCTGGCAATACAGGAGTTCCAGAAAAGGGTTGCTCCCGTGCCAAATGGGCTAACCTTGACTCATATTTGAAGAATTGCAACACTTCTAGTCCTTTGTACTAAGACATTAACAACAACAAATCTATGCAAACTTGCGGCATTTTGGTCAATTCCTGAGTGTATTTGTGGTCAATTCTAGAATGTATTCGTCAGGGCATCGGTAGATATTTCATGCAGCGTGTCGAAGCATGCAGTCAATATGGGTACAATATATAGACGTTTGCTATTAGGAATCGCATTAAAGATTGGAATTCTGAAGGCCTGGATCGTGTGTCTTCTACCTGTAAATCAAGATAGGACATTTAGAATTTATTAAGTGTTACAGTGGATCTTATTTTTTTATCAAAGAAAAAAATAGTATTTTATTTTATTATTTTAATGGCAGAATCCTGTTGAGTTATCTTGATAACACTAAGTGGCCATGTTGTATTTCTAAGAACACAGTCCGTGTAATACTAGATTGCCGTGTTATCATGTTATAAAATTGCCGTGTTATCGTGTTATAAATTACGAGTTAAGTCAAGTCTGGAGACCGTTTCATAAACATTTCGTAAGTGAGATGACGTTTTTGATTAATAAACATACGGAATATTTGAGCAGATTTGGTCTAATAGGCCGTACATCAACACAATACGTTAACGCAATCGTGACGTGTTATGTATTGGTCATATTTTAATAAACTGATTTTAGCTTTACTTTAGAATATCTGGTTGCTTTTGAAATATTTATGAAACGTGCCTGTACATTACGTTTGCAATGCATTTAAAAGGGGCGATGTTCCACAGCAGTCTTTATGTGTGATTGTATGTCATACTTCTCATGGTGTTCAGAATGTCCTTATTTGACCAGTCAAACTCTCCATTGGTGAGTGGCTTTCTCCGTGTACTTTGTAGTAGTTTCGTTGTGTAGTGTATCATGTGATGAAATAGATTTTCTTGGAAACACTAATGTTTACCAAGGATATATATATTATTTTTCTTTTAAGAAATCCAATATGAATTAGGGGTTATAATCAAGCTGAAACGCTAGTTGTATACCGCAGCTGATAAAACGTGTAAAAGTACACATGCACTTGATATATTTTTACGGTTACTATGAGAATAGGTTATATGTTTTACAATTACTATGAGAATAGGTTATATGTTTTACGATTACTATGAGAATAGGTTATATGTTTTACGATTACTATGAGAATAGGTTATATGTTTTAGCATAACCATGAAGTCGTGTAACAATTGATCTAAAGTGCTATTGTATTTGTCAACATTGCCATTGTTTTTGTTCCACTGTGAAATATAATTGTACCAGAACTATTCCACGAAGACAGTACGATTTATTAAGCAGTGCCAAAACATAAATGTTGTTAACATTTCTTATCACCGCTGTGAAACTATCTTTTCTCTCTCTCTCGAGCCAATATTATGTTCCTCTCCTATTACGCCTGGCAATGCCTGGGGTTACAATGTTTTCTTTCCTGGTGTTAACTGTATCCTTTAGGGCTACAGACTTATGGAGATGTTGTCTGAACAAACAGGGACGAAGAACGTCTCCCTGGTGACCCACCTGAGTGTATATTTTCAAGCACACCGCTTATGTATATCAAGCACTGCGCTTATGTGTGCCTGCGTAAATAAAACACTGCTACTAAACTGGAAAACGTGTTGATGTGTTTGAGATTTTTGCGACTTCAGACATTCACCTGTAAGTTTACAAGACATCAGAATATTGGGGATGAAAATATTCGACGTGTTTACGTTCTAGTTTAGTATTCTGACCCTAGGGGCGGTGTAGCATTTCTGGTGTGTTTACTTTACACGATTACGTCAAGGTATAGGACTACCTCGTTTCTATGTTATATATATGAACGGTGGCGTATTTTCCAAGTCATCTGTATAGGTTACAAATGATGTTTTTATAGTTATAAATTTAGATATTATTTCATCAGATACAGGCATATGTCTTGTAATATTTATAAATCTGTTGAAGAACTTGAAATTATTACCTCATTTGTTATGCAAGAGTCCAAGGTACCAAGTTGGAAATTACGTTGTAGGGAAACATAGTTTCACGGCTGTTAATAACATTTGCAACGTGAGGGTGAAGAAACTATTACATGTATATATGGTTTCAGTAAGTTCATCAACCATGGGTGTATTATTCACAAATAAATTGACATAGTGCTTACTTTTTTGCTGTAGTTTTTGGAATCGCTGGAGTTACCATAATTAGCCTCTTTCCTTGGTATTGTACAGCACATTTCTGCACAATTTAATACCATTTTAATCTAGAAAATACACTGCTCTATAACTAATAGAAATTAAGTGACAAACTACTCTTTATAAGTAATAATAGTAAAATATTGAAATGATTATGCTTTATTCCAATACTAGAATTGCAGTGACAAGCCACTCTATAACAATACTAGGATTGAGATCACAAACTACACTATAAGTTCTATTACTGGATTAGATTTGAAGTTACAAACTAAAGTATATAATTGAAATGTCGGCTTTATACTATAACAATACTAGAATTGAAGTGACAAATTATTATTTACTAGAATTGAAGTCACAAACTACACTGTAACTGCTATAATTGAAGTGACAATTATTATTGTTACATCTGTTATAATTTATCCGATCCTTTCCTATAAAGTACATTGTTAATGACTTATTTCTTTATCGAGGCAAAATTCGTCTTCCTGTTTATCACGTTTACAGTGCCTTCGCTTATTTTCGACATGTCACAGTTTCTTGACCATAGAAGACAGAACTGCTGAGTGTTTATGCCATGGAATGTGACACAATCTCCGAACAATCTCCATACTCGAGCCACACCATCAGTGCTCATCAACCTGTTTTGGATATAATTCAATCTGGACACAGCCAGGTGCGTTGTCCGACGGCTAATTCGGCCACCACTGACCGTTACCTTCCAAACAGGTGGAGACTATACAACCTGTCAGACCCAATACAAGTTCACCTATAGCATTCCAGAACCACGATATATCACTGCGCCTCGGATTCCGCCCGATCTGCAGAGCCGTTAAACTGTCTCTGCTCATTTGCTTCACGACAGAAACAATACGCTCTGCTAATTTTGATGCCGTAAAGCGACCGCTTAAAGAGCTGTCTTATGAGGCACCAACAGCTCTGTAATGCTTTTGGAAGTCTGGAAGGAACGAGAGGAACTCGGAAGTACGCGAAGATGTCCGAGGTGGAAGGGTTCCGATCTGTCAGTTCAGGGGACACGGACTTATTATAGATGTATCTGGGGCCATGTTCCCGAAGGTTTCGTAACCTTAACGACATCGTTAAGCCTTCGTGGAGGAAATTTGGACTTTAGGGATCATCAAATGTTTCTCCACGAACGCCAGAATGGTGTTACGTATATACGATAACTTTGGGAATGAGAGGGGCCATTTCTCGAATCGTTCTTAAAGATAGTAGGAATACGCACGTTCTTAGACTAAGAAGATCGTAAGAACGTTTCGAGAATACGCCCGCAGGCCCCGAGATTACGCCCGTAGGCTCGCAGGCCCCGAGATTCCATGCTCAACTACAGTATAAGTTTTGTTCACAAATTTCCATAATCTGAGCTTGAGCATGAAATCGTACTCAAAACCTTTCGTAATCTCGGGACCAGGGTATCGTTCTCGAAGCTCTCGTATCTACTACGAGACCATAAGGACTCTCGTAGCCATCTCTAATACCTGGGCATCGTGCACTTACGAGCGCGCTACGGTCTCATAGTGGATAATGAGCTTCGCAAAAACGATACACAAGAGTAGACAGCCATATATACAATTTGAGCTTAAGTTATGAAATTGTACTAAAAACGTTTCCTAATCTCGGGGCCAGAAGTAGGCAATAGCCATGAATATATGGAGAGAGAGAGAGAGAGAGAGAGAGAGAGAGAGAGAGATGGTATGGGATGGGATATTGGAAGCTGTTCAATGTGTATTACGAATGATCTGTTTGTTGACTCTGGGTTGTAGGAAGAAGTGATGGACAATCCAGCTGCCATGACACACAGCTAGAAGTGTTAACTTCCTCACCACCCACGCACGGATCCTTTAAGAATTCAGTCGTATCTTATTTTGTCTGGAGAGAGAACTTGATTCTCATGTCGTTCTCACCTGCTTTTCTTTGTTGTGTTTTTAGCAGCAACTTTTGTTTTTTTTAAATGTGTGGCTTATTTTTAGTTTACGTTTTGTTTGTGTTTATCTAAAGAATACACCTGCCCGAGGTGTTCAGATCTGGATATTTAGCTTTATTAGGGTAGATTTTGTAAAAAAAAATAGCATTCTTTGACTTTCAGTATCAGCCAGTGGTCGCAGGTTTACTGCAACATTCAGCGTTGCAGATGTTGCGAGTTTCCTCCTGCCCTAAGCTGACAAGCCGTGATATGTGAAATTATCTTGACAGCGTCTCTAAACCCCAATTATTTTGTTTGTTTGCATCTATGTATCTTTAATATTTGCATGCAAGCCGATAGAACATGAATGTATCAATATTGTGTAAATATTTAAATACAGTAATTTAATTGGAAGGATGACGCAATTGAATGCCCTCCCTCCTCTTGCTTTTCCACACAAGTGAAAATAGTTTTGGAAATACAAATGATAAGTTGTACATTGAAGTAAATGTAGTTTATTAATGAACATTATTTGCTTTAATAAACTAAATGTCTTTTCTATGATCCTACAGTATCCTCATATTTCTTTCAAATTTAATTGCACACGATTAAAGAAATGTAAAAATAGAAATAGTAATATAGCGTTTACTAGATATTTTAGTTAGGTGGATTATAGAATACATATACATGTAGTAGGACATGTCACATATTGCATGCATATGGTTGTTTACCGCACGTGTGCATTATAGTCTATTAACAACCACTTACTTCCGCTGCAATTCCATATGACTAGCAATGGTATACCTGGGGAAATAATCACACGTTTTTAGTGCAGCCCAAATTGACAAACATTCGTCCGAAATTAGACATTTTTAATGACATAACAGTGTTATATGGCATATCTCCAACTGGTTCAAGTTGTTCCAATACTAGCAGTGATTGCATAACCACAGATGCTGATAAAACCATTACTCCGACTTCAAGATCGACGTCTTCAGGAAAAAGCTATAAACTTCAGTCGTTTCTAAATACTAATTAAACAGACAGCCACTGAGTTCACCGTCTTTTTGTAATTCTATTTTAAAAGTGTTCTTGTGATAACGATTTACGTTAAACATAGTATCTTCTATAGCACTAGGTATTTTTCAGATTCCAACCGCGAATTATTCACGTGTTTTGAACTCGAGCAATGTTCCTTGGTCGATTATACCAGCTATTGACGGCGGCAGCTATTGGCGAAAAGATGAGTTATAGTTTATATTGGGAAACATTTGAATAAACGTCCTTTCAAGGGTCAATTAACTGTTGAGAGTTCAGTTATAACTTTATATAATGTGACATATATGTGTAACATTATTGATGTTTGATATTGTTTCACTAAGTCTTGTATGCTTGTAATGTATAAACGTATATATGGTCTTTGACTGGGCTGTCTATATTTAGTGAAAGAGATATACCTATCGACTGTACAACTCCGTGTGGTAATATACTAGTAGTTGCATATAAATAGGATATAATTCAATTATTGCTTGATATTGTTTCACCTTTCTGTGTATACCTATTTATTACATAAATGCAGTGAAATACCACGTTTTCTCAGTGGAAATAACAGGTGTTATTTTTCAATAGTGAAAATAACTGGGCAACGGCCTCTGAAGTCTCACGAGTCGCAGAGGACGACATGCAACCAGTTCAGCGGCACGTGCAAAGCATGTCGCCATGTTACGGCTGAGGGAAGGGGAATGAAGTAGGCTGATCCATTCTTAGATGAACTAATACCTGACTAAATACTGAAAGTTATGTATATTTCACTGCACCTATGTAATAAATATGTAACAGCATCTCCACCGGCGCTCATGGAAATATCAACTCTCCCACTCCACTCGATGAGATAAACATGGTAATCGAGAAAAAAGCTTGAATATCCTCTATGTATTCTGATACTTTAGGATAATTTGCTATCTTACCATTTCGCATACTGGTTAAATTAACATCAGGCAGCATACATCCTTTTAGATTACTAGTGATAGCATCCATCAAAAATACTCTAATTATTGCTTTTATTAACATTCACTTATGTGCCATATGGTGAATGTGGTGCAGATTACAAGTATTGGAGGTACATGTATATTTTGTTTGTAACTGTCTCAATATTTGATTAATCTTTGGTGGTTGCAGGTGTAAGTTTGTAGGGCAACTCAGACATAAAGGAAGTGAAAGGTTTATAGATTTACTGTAAATACAGGTATTATGATGCTTTAAAAACAACTCCTATAGGATGTATGTTTAAGTATATTTGTTGTGAAAGGCCAAGTACGAATATTGTCAATCTGTGGAACTGTATTCTTTGGCAATGTGAATGAGGTCCTATCAATCTACAACCAGGATCCAATGTTTGCCTTGACAATGCAAATTCTGCATGCCAGTACATGACCTGTTCTTCAAGCAGTCACCGTTGAAATACACTGTAGAGGGTCACACATGATGCCAGACTGATAGTATTCAGTGCTGTTTGAGTCATTGACTGTTTTCAGGGTCATTGTGATTCCCTAGCTAAACTGGCTTGCAAGCCAAGTACGAACCTTGGCGATCATAATCACATTCAGCTCAATACCAAGAATAAGGATATAGCTTTATTTATATTAATGTTAAATATATTATATATACATTGTTGTAAATGTTTGTTTTTTTATAAATGTTAATTTATTTATTTTTAGTTTCTTTGCATTGGTGTACATACTATTAATAGTAGAGCAGCAGACTGACAAAAAGTCCTCTAGTTTTCGATAAGATGCAACCAATGTTACAACATTTGTCATCATATAACAAAATGTTCATCAGAGTTTGTAGATTATGAAAACTAATGATGATATTGCAGCAATTTAGTATGTGTTGAGACATTGACCCTTATTTGGGGGGTACCCCCACCCATATTCTTTTGTGAATTAAATCTCATGTACCGGTAATTGACATAAATTATAAACAGACAACAGTCACACTATCCTTATTATTATTTGGTTAAAATAGCTGAAATTTGTGTGATGTTATATTTATTAAGCCGTAGTTGATACAATTTTTGTTTTGTTTTGTCGCATATGAGTGAAATATTCCTGCAGCAACATAAATAAATAAATGAATGAATGAATGAATGGATGGATGGATGGATGGATGGATGGATGGATGGATGGATGGATGGATGGATGGATGGATGGATGGATCAGTGTTTGAAATAGAGCCCGTCCGCACGCCCACGACAGGTTATTTTCAGCGAGAACGGGTAACGTTTTATCCTTGCACGACCGCATGTCGTGTTACTTTAAAAAAAATTTTCAAGATGTATATCATCGAACACTGGCCAACATGTAAGAGTAACGGATAACTTCTCAGACTTACCAGTCCTCATGTCTGACAGTGAATTTGCTGGAGTTTTATACACTGGATGGATGGATGGATGGACAGACGAAAGAATGAATGAACGAAGGAATGAATGAATGAACAAATGAATACATAATTATGTACAGACATTATTGCATGTGTAACCCACACCAGGTGTCTCAATATTTATTTTGCATATGGGATTGATATGTCAAAGGTCAAGAAGGGTCTGCCAGGTGATTTACCACAATCCTTAATGAAATGAAATCCCAAGACTAGCGTTCAGGCATTTAATGTTTGTATTGTAAAATCAATCAGCTTTTCTTTTTCCTTCATACCATTGTGTGGCCATAACACCAGAATGTCAGATTATAGAATGGCCGCATCAACACTATTAATAATCAACTGGATGCTATTCCCGTCGTGTCGTGCCGTCATGTTTTATACAAGGCCTGATGTTGGACACCTTGTTGCTGTTTACCTGCGTTGGTGCGCACTTGTTAATCACAGGTATGACATGTTGTACTGCCAACTATCAGAGTACTCTTGGACCATTCACGCTGAGAAATCAGTAAACGTGGGATGGGCATTGCTGTGATTTGCCCGTCTTCTCGAGGAGCTGTTAGTACTCTTACAAGAAAATTGTGCTGTTTATGACGCTTTTCAAATATTCACTAAACCTAAGTACCCAAGGCAAAGCAGTTGGAATTTTAACTATTTGAGGTATGTTTATAAAAGAAATACATTAATCTCTGTTAAGTTTAAATTGCCTTAAATTTAATTAAATGTTTGGGATATTTTTTTAGTGGATACTACATGTATCCACTAAGAAATATGGTTTTAAAAGTCTATTTTCTCTTTGAACAAATAACCACTGCCGGTTTTGTTTAACTATGGCAGTATCACTATTAAACAAGGTCAATAACAAGTGGTCATTTTCTATTGATATTAATCTCAGCTTGACCCCGTTGATACTGGGAGAATGTAGGCAGGGAAATGATAAGATATGGTTTTAAAAGATTGAAGTCGTATACTAATATACCTACCCAGATATCTAGACTCCTTCATGCACAGATACATGTACTGTAGACCTTGGTAGTTATTTACTGGTAGCCAATACCAAGCAAAGTGTTGTGGCCTAATATTGAAGTGTATAGATCTGTATGCGTAGTGCAATATTAATTTTGGATCGAAAGTGTATACTAGGAATTTCACAATATATTTATTTTGTATTCCAAAATATATCTTATAAGATATTGAGTACTACCAGGTATTTGTAATTATGATTTACAGTGAGAAATCTTTAAAGTTTATGGTATACCATATTATTGTTTGATTAAATCTATGCTAATTATAAGAAGTTGAAATATATCCAAAATATAATCTGATTACATTTTTGGAATGGTTAACATTAATTTTGCACTTTATATTCCTTAAAGTTCCTTTAATATACTACAGAGTAAGGTTATTTGAGCTGTGCGATGGTATATTGAGTTGATTCTGAGGTTGTTATAGACTCTAATTATCACATCACCTTACCACCAGCAGTCTCTGATTAATTATTGAGTAATTATTCTACTGAGTGTTATCAAACTGATCCTTGTTCCCAATCTCACCATGGAGATTGACTGGCTTCTGGCTGTTTCTGTTACTGTATATCTAACCATGACCTCGATTTTATTTGGAAAATCTGTATTTTACATTCAAATTGAGTTAAAGGGTAATTATTTGTATTGGTTTTGTTGATTTACTTCAAACACAATACACACATGTACACATTTATTCTTCTTGTCCTTCTGCAAGGAATAAGTCTTAATTATTCACAACATATTTCTAATCTTTGTCTGCTACTGTTCTCTGCATTATTAAGATAATGCCAAGCTACATTCCACTGATAGAAATCAATTTCATCGGAGCACTCATCTTCACAATCATTATGAAGGAACAATTTTACGTCTTAAAATTCAGAATTTTTATTCATGAAAATTAAAAATAACTACCATTTAAAAATTACTAGAGCCATTTTATCTCTCCCATTTTCTACGAAATATTCATTGCTTTTTAGATAGAAAACTAAACTACTTACGAAAATAAGGTATATATTTATAACTGATCTTTTTTACTGTGTTTTATAAAGAGTGATTGGGGTTACAACCCCAATCACTGTTGTTAAAAAGTTTCAGGTTGCCTACATTGTAGCATGGAGAACATGTTATTTTAACCATCTCCCTCTGGTTACTTCCAGCATGAAGAGAGTTAAATTAGATTATTCAACATACGTGGTGGATTTCTACTGTGTATTAACGATAGCATAATCAACAGTGTTGATTATGCATAATTTG
>JAUTBV010093752.1:0-17611 GCA_032361325.1 Lepetodrilus fucensis | reverse complement strand
ATTGCCACTCTACAGTCAGTGCATCCTATCAATATCGCGTCAGAAAGGTAACTTTCACGAACATTGATGCCGGGCCCAAACTGAATAGGGACACAATATATTTTAAGGAAAATGGGAAGATGCCTACTTTAAAAAAAATGCATGTTTAAATATGTAATATGAGTGCTGAGAAGACGTTGATGTTTGATAATCTACAAAGGTATTGTGATATTTTTTTATCATACATTATCCAAAGTTAATCCTTTATTACCTCAGTTGATTATTTCTCTTTCAGCCACAGTTTCCAGTTTTCCTGATACTTTTTCACAAGCGCATAAAACTTTCAAATAAATCAATTATTGCACTAAATGTTGTCCAAAAACTCTTGCACGATATCTGCCCATTTAATTTTATGACTTCTTATCTTACGAGTTCAGAATTCAGACTAACTGTGAAACTGAATACACATAGGAATAAAGTTTCAATTGCAAGAAAATGCTAACATGAATAGATAGCAGTTTAGGAGCCGTTTCAAATTTATCTAAGTTCTAAATGATTCTCCACCACTTATAAGACACTCGTAAACTGTAACGGATAAGTCTGGAAAGGTCACGTATGAAAGGTCATTCAAAATGTACATATACCAACCTATTACAGATAATTTGTTTATATTTTTCATGTTAAAGATGATAAAAGAATGCAGTTTCACAGAAAGATAATGTTTAACTGCTTTTAATATATATTAAGCTTATGTATAATTAAGTATGAATTGGTTAAACATTTAATTGTTAAAGATCGATCTAGTGTGTCATAGCATGCAAAATCATTTATCAGAAAACATAACTATAATGGACCTTTCCGAAATACAAAACTGTATGTCATCCGATAGTATATAACAAATTTGAAATGAAATTTTCTATATATCAGAAAATGCAAAAGAAATGGATATTTTCCAAATCACTATTTCATCCTCTCATACGCAAACCTAAATTATCAACGTGAAAGAACAACAGACTGGTATGTAGACAAGAGCTTACAGGAAACAATGCCATATTCAATGTTTTTCTATATATTTTAAGCAACTTATAAAATTCTCCATATTTTATTTTCCAACATATTTGTGTAGAAAAACATAAATGAACCAGCTCCAATAAAAACAGTCTAGGAAATCCACACAAGACACACAGGAAATATTTGTGGTATGTGTGCCAAGCCACCAGACATAATATTGCTATCACTAACACACTGTTTGAACAGCCAGGAAATGTGTCACGTTCTATTTCAGCAACGGGGTCAGAAAAAAATGCCAATTGTCTCCCTTTTGCAGTAGAACGAAGGCCACAGTGCACTGAAATAGACGCGAAAGAACCAGCGCTGATTTCGGAGGTCTTTTTTAGCCCACAGCCCTAGTTACACCAGCATCCTCCCTCCCACCAGCCATTACCTAACACCGAGCCCACTCTCCGTCGCGGGCACCTCCACGAACCAATCTTAGCTTAAAGACGATCTCCACCTCCTTACCTGTCGGAGAAGACAGCGTGCGTAGAACCCTCTCCGTCATATGCCAACTGTTATCATCAAAGCAGGTCTGTTCAGTGCAACCCATCTCCTGTGGAAATAAATGAAATTTGGAGTTAGTGTGGTCGTAGATTAATATTTATTCTTGGTTGCGGAGGATGCAGGGTCTCGTAAGGCAGGTGATGGATGTATCATGGACCCCAGATACTTTTCACTTTCTGAATCCTCAGGGATGAAGTCAACACCCTTTCTTATGTATATAACATACATGTACCGGTGTATGCAGCTCTGTATAACACACACACCCTTTCTCTTTTTTATATCACTTGTATACCTTTTCATTTGTATAAACATCTATCATCGGTTTTTATAAATACATGTATACCCTTCGCTATATCGCATAACAAATATACTTTTCTTTGTACCCTATCAATTTTGGATAACACATAAGCCATCTTTTTATTTTATTTATATGTGCAAGTTAATACACCCTTGATAAAAACATTGGATTATGATTTATTATTGAACACTTTGCAGTTCTATTTTAGCCGATTATGATAACCACATTTGCTATATTGTTTATATCATATCAAGGTGGTGCAAGTGTGGTGAGTGAGAAGAACATACCATTGACATATGACATGAGCACAGTGGACAGTCTCAGGAATGTTCTAAGCCACAACCTGTTCTTAATGCAGATCTAAGGACCAACAATCTAACTATTACACCACATGTAGACTACCTTACAAAGTAAGAAAACAGACAGTAATACTTCATCAGCTCTACTAGAACTCAACTGGATTGTACTCAGCCAATGTTCTTAACAGCCGAGAGTCTGGCAAATCTTTCAAAATGTGCAAAAACTCGAACAATTCCTGTTTAATCTAAACACATGTCAATGCCAAACATTCCAGCACACAACAACAAATTTGCTGTATTTGATCAAACTTGAAGAATTAAAAATATTATTGTCTGATCAAACTTGTAATAGCATTACTAATAATGCTTGTTGGAGAAGGATGCATGCTGAAAGGTTTCACATTAACTTAGACCATTTGGGATTCTGATAGGATAACATGGTCTTACAATTGTCTATTATTTTCAGGTTATTTCCTTTCCTAAACAGATAGCTGTGAAATGTACTGTTCCCAATCTTTTCTTGTAAAGTGAGGTCTCGTGATACTAATATGCAAGGATTAATTATAGAAATGTTAACCTAGATACACATGCTATCTGTTATTCTGTACAACTTTATTGCCTATATACAATCAATATTAATAGTTATATTGCTCATAATATGAGGTAAGAAACCCAAACCATTATCTTTCAATAATGCATGAACCACACCCACAAATACACTTTATGACAGGTGGCATGCAAGGATGCAGGCTTTTACTAATCTCTTCAATACGTTGCATCAAATATTTACGAACAATCTCGAGTTTATCAGGCCGGGATTTCTGATAGTTACTACCCACAAAGGTATTGGAAATATCTCCACCACTGGATATCCTATAGACATTAGCTTATAACTATAGGCCCCCTACTGAGAGGGAACAGAAGGTTTAGAACAACACTATCCCATTCAAGCAGCCAAGATGGGCCACATTATGAGTAACGTAAAACATTGATGACTGACCGAGTTACAAATACATCACATATAGTTCATTGTTATTACTTGGACCGATCTAATTGAGAACATAGAATGATGAAGCATTTTTAAGCACTTAATGTACATGTAATCTCCGATACTTGAAACTGTTGAAATAATAGATTAATGTTTTGTAATTCAAGAAAATGATAGCGTTGGGATCAATCTTTGCTTCAAAACTATCTGAGCTGAATAACACTTCTCTAGTTCCTTCTGGCAGCAAGAGGATTAAGCCTGAATGAGGAGGAACAAAGTGTATAATAGACATTTACCTATTAGCTCTATTTCTTGCGAGAAAAAAAAATTGAGTTGATCTTTTTGTCGTAGAGTCAATGTCTGAAAGAGGCGATAAATTGCAGCTTAGTACTGTAAGGTTTACTTGGCCTTCCGTCTGTCTAGTAACGTGATATAGAGGTGTCAACAACCTTTTACATTGTACAGTAGACAGGATAGATATTAGATTATATACTATGATTCTGATACTTCATCGACAGGTTTCAGTGCTATAGGTACTTCAATGGCATGATGTGTAAAGTGGCTGACATGACACTGACTATGCATATCTGATTCCCATACCAATTGTTTTCATTAACATAAAATGAATAAATATGTTAATTGTTCAATGTTATTAGATTGTTTAACATCACTGCAAGAATATTTCATCTATTTGCGATGATATGAGTGATTTGGGGCTTTAATGGCATTTCCCACCATTTCATTGATTTTCCAGTATGAATTTTATTGTATTTTATTTATGTATTTTTGTTTTTTATTTTTATTTTTGTTTTACATATTTTACGATCTAATGGAAGGAAGTGAAGTCATAAAATTAAATATTAAAATAAGACCTTGTAGCTAGATAACTGAATGTCAGACATACAGACATTACATGCTAAGTATATCCCTGCATGTAAAACCGCTCTTCATTGAGGACAGTGCCTTCAGGCAGGGTTTGAACTCAAACCATCTTTGCTGTCTGACATGTATCCACTGTGCCGCCGCCCTTCACTGTACACCTCTACACGTCACACCCTACCATGTCTACATGTGAAACTATTCATCTGGAGAACATACCGGCTAAATTTATACGCTGAATGTCTTGGCAGTAAGTTACATGTGTAAATTGATATATTGCAGGGCAAATGTAAGTCTCGCGCAGATCAAAGTTTATACTGAAAAGCACATGTGCTTGCCTGCTATATATATATATATATATATACTTCATATACTAACAGTCTCACACATACCTTTCTACTGAGGTAACATTATACAGAATAGTTTATTTCACATACTGACATTAGAATCAATTTATTATCAAATATGCAGTAGAATAGCTCATAAAATAATTCTTAATAATAATAATAATAATAATAATAATAATAATAATAATAATGACCTTTTATACCTCTCCATATCCACCCACTGATGCATGTTCGTAGCGCTACATAACATAATAGCTTCGCTAGAACCCATGAGTATGGGTACCCGGTAGGAGTGTCATAATTATTGCTACATAGCAGACCCCTATCTATTTTCGAGTGACAAATGTTCCAGATTTTAGCCATAGCACTACAGCAGTGAGTCAGGTCGCTACACTCAGAACTCCAGTAAATGTATTTATTTTGCCCTACCATGGGTAACGACCCCCCTCTCATGGGGAACGACCCCCCTCTCTTCTCTGGCTATCCTCCGTTAAACTTCACCAGGGTCCGAGTGGCAACAGAGCAGCTGCAGCTAAATATAATGCTGATGTCATCTGGGCCAAAACATACGGTGATATACTTACTTACTTACTTTCACACATACCCAATGCCTGTCACAGATACACTGGGCGGATGTGTGTAAAGGAAATATCTATGTAACTAGATAACATGGAGCTGTGCCTTATAATTTGTATTCAGGCAATATACTCTGGGGTGCATATAAAGTACAGTGTATACATACATATATGTATACATACATACATATATGTATGTATACATACATATATGTATGTATACATACATATATGTATGTATACATACACATTTACATACATATTTATGAGAGGGAAGACAAGAATAATTGATATAGTATTGAAATGAATGAAGAGAAAAATATAGAAATACATTACAAGTAGCAATTGTATATATATTTTTGACATGTCAGCAAATATGAATAAAAGGCTTAAAAAGCATCGGTTCTTGAACAGTATCTGTAAATACATTGAGGAAATATTTGCATATAGTACATTGAGCTAATTTTCCTATTCATAAGTCAACCTATCACTTGCCTTGTTACCTAGGTTCCTTATGTAACATGGCTGACATTCTAGGCTTCACTATGTAATGCCGAAATGGTCTTCATTGACAATATGATGAAAGGGCTTGAGAACTCCTTACAGGTGAAACAGCGCTATAGGTCGAGATGCCTGCAGGTGAGATGAGCTACTTGCATCTATTGAATTAATAACGAGCCGTCACTCAAAAGATTATATTATGTATATTACGATGATGTATATGGCAATTTTGATTGACGCCAGTAAGGAGGAGGTTAAGCTAGTAGTTATCACAGACCTAATGCGCCAAGAACCTTTGAGTAGCTATATATAGCTGGATACGATGATATATAAGTGTATATTTTAATTGATTGATTGATTGAAGGCAGCTTGAAATTCATAAATGATGAATAGTGTTTTTAATCAGTTTATAGTCACTTTCTAGATTCTTTCACTAATATCATGACTTGTCAGTTTTAGGGCAGGAGGAAACCTGCAACATTCATAGCGCTGAATGTTGCAGTATACCTGCGAGCAATGGCTGGTACCAACTAACTAACTAACTAGTAGACCGAGACTGTTATATCTGCACTGGACTACTGAGGATGATGCCAAGGATCATAATATAAGGGTCTTTCAATACAATTACCAACTACAGTCGATATACTAACAAAGCTCGCTGCATTAAAACAAACCTAGCATGTCTAAAATATATAAAAGCACTAACAGAATGTCCATCAGCATTGAAATATTCATTTGGACTTTTTCCAGATTAAATATCGGCTTACAGATTGATGCAGACTTTAACATGGGTGTGTATACAACAGACAATAGTGTGTTACATGTAGGTTTGAAGCTTGTAATAGAAACAGCTTAGCTGAGTAGTGCATTGAACTGGCAGCAGCCAATGTGTTGTCAGACATTACATAATAGACCCGCGACATGCGACGTCCTGAAACATACACCCAGACCATGCTTATCTCTGACAATGTAAAACTTATTTATCATTCATCAGATCAATGGGCGAACATTGTCTTCCCATGCACAATACAGCCCTGTCTTTCTGCAGCCATTAATATTGGATTTCTATTGACATGTTCTGAAAAGTATCAGGGTAAATATGGAATTTGTCAGTTGATAGCTGCATGCCGATTGTATGGCAAATGCTCCATGTTTTCTGGATGACAAGCTCTGGAACAAAAGAGGGGCTGGAACCATGCGATACTACTTATTGATCATGCACTGATTAAATCTAAATGTATGTTTATAACAAACGGCAATTAAAGGCGCATGCCTCTGTAATTTCTAAAGAATAAGACTGTGTGTTTGCTCCTTGTGGCATCCGACAGTTCATGGCAATGCAACTATGCTGTCTGACAACAATAGCAAATTAAAGCTTTTATCATTAATTCTCAGTTTGATAAAAAAAATTACAAGGACGAAAACAATGTCAGTGAGATATTGTAAACATTACAAATAATAAATAGACATGATAGTTTTAGAGATATATTGCAAGGACTAATGTCACTTGAAATAATGAATAGGGAAAATCATGCATTTTGAATAGATACAATTAATTCTTTAAGACTTTGTTTCCTTAATTCTTTGAGAAAATGTTTCCTAAATTGTGGTATTGGTCCAACATGAATAATATTGACTTAACTCTCCACATATTCCAATAAGATGGTGGCTATGAATCAACTATGAATCTGCCAGTATGAATCAGATTACAATTGGTTAATGGATTTCTGTGACATTTAGCTCGCAAGCAATTTCCATATTTGAAAGTGCCTTGACCTTGAATGGTGACCTAATTAAATTTATTACACACAAATCAGTGCTATCTTAGTAATAGTCTTGGCACCAGGTCCAATAATGATAACAATGATGGGAACCTTAGCGGATCCAATAGGTCTGTCCCAGACAGCTGATTAAACCATTGACCGAAGCAGAACTTCCTCACATTATGGACTTTAATTGACAAATTTTGTTCAAGTATAAATTGACAATTTTTTTTCAAGTATAAATTGACTAATCTTTCAAGTATAAATAGCAAGCACAATCTTTACTTCCCAGTAAGTTATAAAATATAAATACACTGCTCTGTAAATGTAACGGGAATCTATAAATGATTCATTACAATAACTTTTTATTGAGTGTTGTTAGAGGTGCAATCAATTGGTTCGTCGGTAAAGCTCCTCACCAGTCTACCATTGACATATACATTAGTCATAGTGTATATCATATCTACAGTGTACCACACTTACAGTATGAGAATATAGATCTACAGCACAAACAGTGCCCACCGCAACGAGAGCCTTGATTTTATGAGTGATTGAAACAGAGGAATGTCCGAGTCTATACTACGTGAGAATATGTGGAACCGCAGAATAGCATTGGTGTGCATGGATTCATATAACATTTATTACATTAATAAATACATTCTTTATGCAAGAACTTTCAATCATACTTGACATATTTAATAACACATATTCATAAAATAAAATTGTACTTTTCCTTTTTTATTTATTGTTAGTACAATATGACAGTGAGGCGAGTGGAGGTAGATTGGGGATAAATATGGAGGTGAATGAGGCAATATATAAGGGGTGGGGGGTACATAGGGGTGTGTGTTGGATATATATATATATATTAATGAATGCAGATATATTGGTTAATTGGTGAGGACAAAATGGGGTGTTGGAACATATGGAAGAGAAATGAGGGTATATACGAGTGTGAAAGATATAATTATGAGGGTTGATGGGTGGATGGAATATATGGGTACATTGTGTTAACAGACTTTAACACATTTCTGAAAAATTTCTTTGGAAGTTACTAGAGGTAGTTAAAACATGTACAGTCATCCTTTCAAGGAACCAATAACAATCATATCAAGCAATCATCGGTGGCACAAATGGTAACACAAATGTCAACACATAGATATACATCATACACACTGATGTCAAAGGCTTTGTCATACAGTTGTGAGATATTCCACTCACTCATTCATGGTCTTACACAAGATGATCGTGTAGGAAGATACTTCTTCCAAGCTATTTCCTACTTTCACGGCTACATTATGGAAGTAATTACTTGGTTCAGTGAAAGCAAATGAGTCTGCCTGTATGTTTACTGGATCTAAACATTTCCTTAAGACATACAGTGCACTTAGGAAAGCATAACGAGTTATGGTTCTGCAATGTTTCATAGTTCCCACAGTGAGCTGCTTAGAATGGGACTAGAGCCTGTAGTAACTATGTGTTACAGGAAGGTCTGCATGTACTGATGGTTGATGCAACATGAAGTAGCATATGATAACATACTAGCTTTGAGGTAGCATGTGATAACAACCTTTCCTTAAAGAGGTAGCATGTGATAACAACCTTTCCTTGAAGAGGTAGCATGTGATAACAACCTTTCCTTGAAGAGGTAGCATGTGATAACCTATCCTTGAAGAGGTAGCATGTGATAACAACCTTTCCTTGAAGAGGTAGCATGTGATGACATATTTGCCTTGAAGAGATAGCATGTGATAACATCCTTGCCTTGAAACCTGAACAGTCTGACATGATAATTACACCTGGTAAACATTTGCCATTATAATTAAATTAAGCATGTGAGGATATGTTTTTATCAGGATTGACATTGGCAGTTGAAAACATATCCAGTGCAGAACCATGAAATGGTCATTAAACTCTTCAAGTTATTTGGGGTTAATGTAAATTATTTTTCAACAGTATTTCAGTGATCTCAATAGCATCTGCTTATGGTTGGATAATAACCTGTTACAACTGTACCATGTAAGATACATGATCCATGTCTGATGATAATGAACCAACGTTGCCAACTGTATACTAATCTTTCCTTGTGAAACGTGTCATCAATATTAAGAATTTATTGAAACCCAGAAACATCCTTGCCTCTTTATAGAGATATAATTCATTCAAAGCAGAAAAAAAGGTATCATGCATGGAATAGATAAGAAAATGTAAAACAAAATATTTACGACAATACTTGAGTGTAGGTACAGCTGTACTTGGCTGAAAGATTTCAATAAAATTCAATATACAGTTGTATATTTCACCTGTCATTTCACCTGTCATGGTCTTTTATGGTCTTCAAAGTGGGATACAATCTGTTCAATTCAGCGGCTGTCACAAGCTGTAATTGTGAAGAGCACTCCAGATTTCATGTCATTAGCAATCAACCAAGCTGAGATTCTTTCAACTGGGTATAAGGAAGATGCACCAGTTTATGTTCTTGAAGATGCATTTATGTATTTAATGTGGTATTATTAAATGTAGGTAAATGAGTTATCACCAGAAACAAATACAATAAGAAAGTAAGTTTTCTTGATATTAATGGACGTTTAATACCTTAAATGTCCTTTACTAGTATTGGCTACGGATATTTATGTTGAGATTGTATTGTGATATTTGATCATCCCATTATCAGCAGGATAAACTAACGTATCAAATTTCATCTAGAATACGGTGAAATCTTAAACCTGATACTGAATACATGTGTTTACATACTAAACTCGGTACTGATGGCATTTATCTTGCACCATGATATGTGCATGTTCTTCCGGCTTGGTGTAAGGCAGATAACTCTAACCTACAAAAGTGGGAAATGGCGGCTAATGCTAAACAACTGGATAAGCACTGATATCTCTCATTGAAATAAACAGACTGAATGATTCTTGTCTTGACAAGGAGCAATAGTAAGTAAACAACTGACTCGTGTTGTTGACAAAACAAGTCCATAGCGCCAACGGACCAAGCAAACCTCTAGGAACCTCTGGTGGTGACCTACACGCCCACACTGCCATACATTCATAAAGTAAGCAAACTTTAAAACATCCGAAAGCAATAAATATCTAAAATAATGCCTTGGCTTTCATCATTAAATGAGGTGTAATTTGATAGAAAACACTGTTTGGGTCGAGATCAAACACCATATCTGTGAAACAGCCGAGGGTTAAACCTGCGTACACACACACACGTCTTCCTGCGATGAAGTCGACGTCCAATGAGAAATAGGAAACACTCGGAGAAGGTTTATGCCAAACATTTGGCCCAGGAGACAGAGAGATACCATGACCTATTCAGAGTTCATTAAACTTCTAAGGCAGTGAACCATTTGATGTTTTCGTAAAGTTTTGAACTTCTTGTTTTTTTTCTCTAGAATTGCATAATTTCCCTGTGGGTGTTTCTAGGTAGTGAATGAGATTTGAATGTTTTAATGAACATATGGCCATCTGGTGTGGATGGACTTTTTACCATGTATCCTTCATGATATCCACCTGTGGAACAATCCACTAACATGTTTCCACAGATCATATTTCTCATGTAGAAGCACTACAATATCAAGATATTTATTATCTGAAAACATTCTCAAAGAATTTGAAAGAAGGATACATTTAGGGTAATTTTAAGGAAACAGGACTGACATTCCGGTAGTAAACATATGTGAGAGTGTAGGACAACAGACATGTATCCAGGCCTGGGATAATAAACAAGTCTGGAAATGGAGAGTGGACATTGGTATGGATGACCAGTGGAGCGGGAATGGCCTGGAATCTTCAGCCAGTGACCAGTGGCCAGTGTGGGAACTAGGGCCAGGTCTGGACAAACATATGTCAGCATAAAAACTCCTGAAATGTCTTATTAAAATGTCGGTGGCATTCTGAAGATCTTGCAGAAGATGGTCTTCTGAAGATCTTGCAGAAGATGGTCTTCAGAGCAGTCCTACTACTGAAGATGTATATTTCTACAAGTATTCACAGCAGCAAAGGCTACCAGGTCCTGAGATTACGAAACATTTTGAATATGATTTCATACTATATGGGAATTTGTGATCTAAACTTTGAATTGAGCATGAAATTGTACTCAAAAATGTTTTGTAATCTCGGGGCTCGATCTTAGGAATTGGCAGAAGATCTGAACCTAAGATACAGAAATATGAAGCTGAGAAAATACTGTCCACCTGGAACCTGGGTCTTCATCATGTCTTCCAGATGGGCCAGGAACAGAAGAGTGAATGTTTGTATGTTTGTATACTCTGGTCAGCTTATCTGACAGCGAATGGTCAAACCAGGACCAAATCCTGGCACCCCTCCGATCCCAGCAAGGTCATTATGAAGGCTTTCCCAGGACGCGGGTGTCAGGTCCGTTTATGAAGGAATAGTAGGGTCCATTTACTGAGGAATTGCTGGGTCCACTTACAGGTCATCGCAGGAACTGGTACATGGACCGTGCAGCCTGAGAAAGTTTACACGGTGCTGTAGTGCTGATGAGATCTAGCCTGAGAAAGTTTGGACTGATGCTCTTATTGGTGCAGGGATTACTTCAGACCAGAGATTGGATGTTCTCAGACTGGTTTAGTACCAGACACTAATGCCTTGCCATGACAACATATACAGCAGTGAGTGTGGATACATACAGGAAACTCTGATTAGTGTGTGAAGACAGATCATTAGAGATAACAGCCTACAAGACAGATCACTGGGATAACACCCTGCACTTAAAGGTCTACTCTCTATCAGTTTCATAACTAATAAAATGAAAGATTTCAATTTAACACTAAACTTAGAAGGAACATTTTGACATCTTCTACCCCTCCTCTAGGTATTATAATAATAAGTTACCTCTTTACTCAATTAAAAAGACATTTATTCCCTCTTCAAGGCCTGAATGAATATCACTTAGCTTGATACCAATGAGACACTGACAAACTTCACGTTTGCGACTTGTACATTAACTTCACTCAAGTTAATGGCCGTGAAAATGACCAGGATAAATCGGCAATTCATTTACCTGCACTGCGTTGCTATGGGTCAACTCTGCTTCCACTCAGTTCCGTAATTGAACCACCTGCCATGCATCTCATTTCAAGAATCATTGGTGGCCATTAATGCATGGATGCTTTCATAATGATATTGGGTTACCCAGCACCATAAGGTGACTTCTCACCATAAAGTCTTCAAAGTCCTTCAGCCGTATTCAAATAGGCAATAACCCCAGAATAGGCTAGTTTGGTATTCAGGGTGTTGTATATTTATGTTTAGAGGACAATGGAGATGACTATTCAGAGAAAATCTGTGTTTCATAAAAATTACTTTTGTTATTGAGAATAGGACATATGAACTGAAATGACCAAATTAATTTGTTGTTTTTAAATTCAAAACATTAAAATAAATAAGAATTTTTTTTTAAATTGAAACTATTCATATTAAATCTGTGTTTCATAAATCTGTGTTACTTTTTTAAAATTTGGATTAGGACAGATGAACTTAAAATGACCAAATTAATTTGCTGGGTTTTTTTTCAATATAAAACAGTAAAATAAATACCGGTAAGAGATTTTTTTTCAATCCAAATGTAACGCAAACATTCAAAACGTATTGAATAAGTTTGATGTTTTTCAATTACACAATATAACATAAATATTGAAATAACTATTCAATTATTAAATGTTACATAAATATTCGAAAGACTATGAAGTGCAAAAAGTGCTTGTATAGTGAAATGAGCGTGACATGTACACTTGGGTTTAGCTGGGTTTAGCGGAAGCCCTGTAGCTGGAACCACACGATGCCATCTGCTGTATATTTACGTAGGACGGGTGGCGAAGTGTGCAAAGCTCATTAAAATATTGAATGTCCTCAAAACTTTCTTTACATCTCATCTCCAGCTATAAATCACACTGCGCAAAACAATTTTTTTCTTTCATCATTTCTTTTTAGTTTACATGTACTTTAAATAAATTTTACATTTTATTTTAAATGAATTATATATTAATAATAAACTCTAAAAAACCTTCAGGAAATATTAATACAGTTTTACCTTTCAGGATTTCAATTAATAATAAATCTATTTTGCGTGCTGTTACAAACTCGATCATGCTTATTTTTATCTCGCACTACCACTCAAAACATAATCACGAGACCAAAACTAACATTAAAAACTCTCACAAACACACATCTGTGCTAGCTGCAAATTTAGGAGTCCATTTATGGACGTCACAATTCCTACTTCTAATAAATAGAATGAATATAGCGCTGTCGCCAGCATCAGCTGCAATTATTCCTATTCATGGAAGTATGTCAAAGACAGTAACATAACGTATATTTGTGTCAGTTCATTGCCTGCTATTAAGGCCATAGCCAGCTACTATAGTATCTTATATAAAACCAATTACTACCAAACAAGCATGCAGCTGCTGGTCTTACTTATAGAAAACCTGTCTGCAGTGAACAAGTTTTGGGCGAGCGCCGGGGCACACTTACAAGATAAATGTGTTGTGGCGACAAGCGGGGCCATATACTGACTGGAATTGACATATCTTGCTGTATTCAGATCTATATTGATATTCTATGTCAGTAGTCATTCTACCGTAACCACTATTATCCTCTCAATATTAAATACATTGATAGTTTGCTAACATACTAACTATGCCACCAATGCATATTTACTATACAAGGTTTCCAGTATAGTTAGGCCTACAAGACATAGTTAGCAAACTAACTAGGCCTCCAATGTAGTTTTAAATATTAGCTAATCCTTCATTGTAATTAGGCCTACAAAAACAAAATGTAATAAACTATCAAGACATTCAATGTAGTTTATACTAACTGGACCTACATTGTAGTTAACTTACTAGTTAGACCTCCAATATAGTTAGGGCTATAAAATAAGACTACTAAATACACCTGCATTGTAGTTCATACTAGCTAGTTAGTCCTCCAATATAGTTAGGACTATTAACAGCTAATATACTAACTAGATCTACATTTCAGTTAATGTAAATCATGAAATTAATGCGAAAAATGCGAACGCTGTATTGTCGCATTTAATTGCTGCGCGTTAAAGGTAAGACTTGGAGGAAAACATGTATGGAGACATTCCCATTCTAGAGGTCGCATTAAATTAGTGATGCATTAATTTAATGATTTACAGTAACATAATAGTTATGTATACAATATATAGTTATATGCCTACAAACTAGCTGATATAATAACTAGGCCTACATTGTAGTTAACATACTAGTGGATATCCTAGCTATGCCTCCAAAATGTAGGTAAATGTACCAGATGGGCCTCCACTATAAACATTCAAACCATACTTTCATGCATGTCAAATAACCAGTATATACTTTCATAAATTGACGACTGAACTTTATGAGACGGTCCCCTCGAGGCAGGTGAAATGGGTCGCGTGCCCAGCTGCCAGTGCAGGGAGAGGACAATAGGGATCTCAATAGGGTTCTCAATAGGGTTCTCAATAGTGTCCCTTCATGTGTGCTACCCGGCTTAATACAGACAGGACATCTATCAACAGCATCAAATAATCGGACTCATTATACCCCACTCTGTCTTCTCCTAGGCCGAGTCCTCTCCCCGGCGGATCACAGCGCAGAGTTTCCCTGTGCCAGAGACTCCCGTCCCTCCCTCACCCGTGTCAACTCCGTGAATCTGCGATGCGTGAATAGCCGGTCCAAATACTTAACACGGACCGAGAAAAATATGGGAAATTTATGCTGATTTTAAAGAGGGAGGGAGGGGAAATGTATGCATCGGACAATATTGTGAAATCGTTTATTTTGAAGTTTTACAAGGATCAATATGTTCCTTTAATTAACCATGCGGACAGAGAAAAATGTCATATTTGGGGAATATGGGGAAATAGTTTCATGCAAATTAGGCTCGTAAATTGAATGCCTGCTTGAGAAAAATACCAGAAACAGAGAGATGACACGTCACGTGAACACCTTTACAATAAATTAAGACATGACTTCAATTTGACTAGACACTATCCAAAATTATAGCTCAATAAAAATTCCATTTTAGTTTTCAAGATGAAAAACCATTGATGTTAAGAAGCATTAATGTAAAGAAACATTAATGTATACCTATCTATCTCTTTGTCAACGTAAAACACTTATCTACCCAAATAGCTGCAATGATCAAGGTATTAAATCATAGTTATTTAAATAAGTAATATTACTTCTCAACCCATATATCTGCTATCTCCGCGATTGTTGTAGAGTTGCCAGGGACGATGAAAAATTTACATGAAAATTTAACAATACTGACCTTTGACACCCAGTCATTAACAGTATAGAATAACTGATGGCCTTGTAGGTAATACTGTGTGAGCAGCCAGAAAAACACGCACCACGTTTCATGTTGTAATAGGAATACATCTCTGTGTATATAAATATCATTTATGTTATGATTACTTAATGAGATCTTCATTGATACATCCGATGTCCCAGCTAACCTCTGCAATCAGTTCTGTTATCAAGTGATCTTTGTGAGTACATTGCAATTGATATGTAACCAAAATAAAAAATAATGAAAATTAAGCCCTTTGACGAGTTTGCCGGGCTGATTATACAACTTACAAGTCGCTAAATCTACACAACACTACAAAGTAATAACTTTCTATCAAAGTACCAAAGTAATAACTTGCTATCAAAGTATCAAAGTATTAACTTGCTATCAAAGTATCAAAGTAATAACTTGCTATCAAAGTACCAAAGTAATAACTTGCTATCAAAGCCTCAAAGTAATAACTTGCTATCAAAACCTTGGGATTCAATGCATAACACAAAGACAGCTAAGAGCAATATTAATTTAATTAATCACTAATTAAATTAACCTGCCACACACCAAGCCTCGAGGGCTAATTGTATATACATGTATCTCTACGTGTTAATCATCGTGACGTCACTTTTCCGAGGTATGTCATTTTTACACCTGGAAAGTCGTGATTGTCGCGGGACTGCAAGCTGTTTCGTGAGAGGCTATATATCACATCACGACAAACCAGGTAGAAATCAGAGGATCCCTTTCCTTCTGAAGTTTTATACCCCTCATAATAACCGTAATAACCGCTAGACTGTCGCGTGGACGAAACAAAACAAGAGGACACTGGTTATCACCTGGTGACTCACAAGTACATGCAAGAGACACGAGACACGAGACATGAGACACGAGACGAGCATCCGTCAAGTATCAGCTGCTCGTACTCACACAAGCTCCTTGAGTAAACACGCGGGTCTCACGACATAATACACTGCTTACGTATACCTACATCCCAACCTCCTGCCTTAAGGCATTGCGGACACGTCTTTGAGCACAGATACAAAAGGAGCTAATGTAAACGGAAAATAGATTATTCATTATTTAGATGAAGTTGAAGGAGTTTTGTCTCTTGGATATATTACCATTTGTAAATTTGTTAAATAAAAAATAAATATAATACATGTAATACTAGTAATAACAAATGTATACCTCAATACAGATTCATAGATGCTCATACTAATATTATGGTCCACACACATTCTGATTTAAATCTTGTCAATGATATAAATCGCCATCATTTCACATATCTATTTTGGTATACAGTGTACTTGTCAACTATTTATTAATATCAGGTCTGTCTATTTCCACACATTTCAAAGACTTGACCACAAAGGAGAAGATTGACTGGTGTTTATTTTATCTGTGGACCCAATTGTATCACAAATCCTGATCACCCCTAAAAATGTGTCAAAGCATTTATCAGTATTTCTAGTCTATTTCTTGTCTATTCACCGAGCCTCTCGCCCCACCACTTCTCCGGTCCATGCCCCCACCCCTGTGGCTAAGCTGGGTCACCATGCAGCTGTTTTTACACCACTGTCTCCCTCCCATCTGCCTGTGTCGGCCGGCCGGCCAGCTGCCAGCTTCGTATACAACGTAGGTAATAACCGGGCCTGACGCTCCTCACCTGGACCAGATCAAAGAGATTTTCACCTGACAGACATACAGTGCCGACCAGGCCTCGACCTAATCGGTCCATAGTGTAGATATCAGCGGCATCAATCAATGCGTATTATTTAATAGAGGCGATAATCGGGTGATAATATGTCGACGTGTTGTCATTGATAGCATGGGATGCATGATGTGAGAGATGGGATTACTTCAGTTCTTAATGACCAAGTCATTAGTAAATCCAAAATTGTGCTGTCTTTCTTTCTATAATTAAAAAATAATAATTGGGATTTAGAGTCATTAGTACAGACAGCACATCCTGTCATGATTGTGTCAAAATGGGAATGCCATTAGTAGATCCAAATTTTAAAGGCATAATATCACAGATATTTATGGTTGTTTTGGACTAGTTCTTAGCTATAATTGCAAAGTACATTCACTT
>JAUTBV010093751.1:11500-35459 GCA_032361325.1 Lepetodrilus fucensis | reverse complement strand
TTGCCGGTGGCCCGGCTCGGATATGGCAATGTGGCGGCAGGTCTGGCCAGTCGGGTGGAGTACCGGACTCCCTCGATCCGAAATGCTCTGGCAGGTCTTGGGCTGGTGATGACCGGTCTGGCCCTCTTGCGAGGAACGGTCGGAGGAGAAGGCGTTCGCGTCGTGGGCCTTGGTCTGCTTGGTGCGGTCTCCTTGATGGCGGGCGCTGTTGTTGCCATGCCGTGGCTGATCGACCAGTTGGTGAGCGTGGCAACGAGTCGCTCGGCTGCCGGACGGCTGGCAATTCGGGGTCTGAATGCTCACCGTCATCGATCGGTTGGTCTCATCCTGGTTGTTGGGTCGGTCGTTGCTTTGGCTACAGCTGGCCTGACCGACAACGCAGGATCCCAACATCCGGACTATGGGTCTCAGTATGGAGGGCAGCTTCGATCCGGTGAGGTTGTTGTGGAATTTGGGCATCCGGACCCCGACCAGAACGTCAAGATCATTCAGGCACTGGAAGCCCTCGGTCCGAGCTGGGTGATGGAATACAGCGATCCGAGCTCAACCGCAGCCAGCCTGAGTGAGCCATGGGGGTCAGATGATCTTTGATGAGGGCAAGACCGAGCAGATTCAGGCTCTTGGCATGGCTGGGATCGTGATCGAGGATGGTCAGAGCTTCGGCCGTCAGGATGAGTCGTCGATTCTGCTCAAGGTCACGACTGGATTCCTGGCCGTGGTTCTATTCTTATTGGGCCTCCTGCAACGGTCCGAAGACAGCGAGCGTCGTTCGGCCTTGTACGGACTAGGAAGCCCACCCAACCTGTATCGCCGAACGGCAGGATGGGGCGGTTTCCTGACTGGCGGAATAGCGACCGTTGTCGGAATACCTCTTGGGCTGATGGCGCACCTGGCGGTGGAGAGCGAAACCCCTTGGCTGGTTGTCCCTTGGCTTGAGCTGGCTGTTCTTTTGGTGGGTGTACCTGTGTTGGCGGGGGCTATCGCCGTGCTCACCTCACCCGGCCCGAAACGATCCCGGGTCCAGTGGCGACAAGACTACGTCGCCGCGGTTTCCTGAGTACGAGCCGCCTAGCCCCGACCGGAAGACTGGCCGCCGGTTCTTAGGTTTGAGTCTCCAGCCAACTAGCGGACGGCTACAGAGGGGAGCGAGAGAAGTTGGCGATCTCCTCCAGCGTGAGACGGTGCCAGCCGCCGTCCTCTCGATCCGTACTCTCGTTGAACACGCAGGCGCGATGGGCGAGGTTCGTGCCAAGGCACACCAGTCCGGCAGCCGATGAAGCCGAGTCATCGAACGAGATCTGGATACCGCAGAAACGGCACGTTGTCGTTGGCATCACCGGAGCTTAGCAAGTAGCCGAATTGCGGTTCGGTCGGACGGCGAGTTTGGACCTTGGACTCTCGTCATCGAGAACGATCGCGGTCAACGATCAGAGAAGGAACCGCAAGACCCAAGCAATGACCAGGGACAGGAAGGACCATGTTTGCAAACCGAACAGATGCCGGGAAGCAACTGGCCGAGAGGCTGTCTAACGTCCTGGACGGCTTGGACCGAAACGAGATGGTCGTTGTTGGGTTGCCTCGTGGTGGAGTTCCGGTGGCCTACGAAGTGGCGGCCGGCCTGGACGTGCCCCTTGACCTGATCTTGGTGCGAAAACTTGGGGTTCCGGGACAACCGGAAGTGGCCATGGGCTCCATCGGCGAGCACGGCGTACGGGTAATCAACGGTGAAGTTATTCGATCTGCCCGAGTCTCCCAGGCCGACTTCGCCAGGGTGGAAGCTCTTGAACGGGTGGAGCTGGAGCGTCGAGCCACTCGCTACGCAGCCACCCGAACCCCGGTCTCCTTCAAGGGCAAGATTGTGGTGATCGTAGATGACGGTATTGCCACCGGGGCCACCGCCAAAGCGGCTTGTGAGGTGGCGCGAGAAGGCGGAGCCAGCCGCGTAATTCTGGCGGTGCCAGTAGCCCCACACGGATGGGAGGACCGGTTCGTCGATGTCGCCGACCAACTCGTGAGCCTCAACACTCCGTCCAATTTCTTCGGTGTCGGCCAGGCCTACCGAGACTTCTCCCAGACCAGTGATGAAGAGGTTGTCGCCTGTCTGTCGCCCTAGGTGACTCTGCCGCGTTCAGGTCAGCGGTTAGCTCTTGGCTGAAATCATCAGCGAAGTCACGATGACGGCCAGGTTCAATACACCGCTGGTGACGGCGATGAGGTCACCCATGGCGGAGCCCATTGTGTGATCCGCAGCCAGAGCGAAGGACATCATGGCCATGGGGACAAAGGCCAGGATCATGATGAAGGTTGAGCCGATTGAGGTTGGCTTGTTCTTCCCGAAGTACAAGGCCAGGGGAACGTAACCAATAGCAAAGACCAGGCCAATCCAGACCACGGGAACACCATCAAGCGGATCGGTTCCCGTACCGTCCCAACCCTCGGCATGGTCGTACAGCCGGACAAGGCTGACGATCAAGATGGCAGCCCATCCCAGACTCACCATCAGAGCCGAGCTGAACCGCATATTCTGCAGAGAGCGGATGACCGCCGGGCTTGACCTGGCTTTCTTGTTGCCCGTTTCTGAGGCGGCTGCTTCCGAATTCACGCTGGCAATCTAGCCAGACCGCTTCGCAAGCGACAGGGTGTAGAGGTAGCGCTTCATGATTGAGCCATCAAAGCTGGTGTCAATACAGGCAGCGATCTCACCCAACAGGCTTCTACGGGTGTCGGGATCGAGGGCGAGATGGGATGAATAGGTCTCAAGAACATCGATGTATTCCGCAGCCGTATAGGTGATGTCGTGTTCGACACGGTGCTCGACCATCGGTGTGAGATCGTCGTGCTCTAGCAGGGGCAGTCGTGGTTTGACCTGGTCTGCAGTTGGAAGCTCACTGGTGTCAGGGTCTGTCGGCATCCAACGATCGTGGATGGTCTGATGTTCGGTGAAGAATGCTGAGCTCGTGTCTCCTGATTGATTGGCGATGTGATGAGTATCGACCACGGCCAGCAGTCCACCAGATCGCAGGAATGAGGCGAGACGTTGAGCGCGAGTGTCGGGATTCAACCAGTGAAAACAGGTGAATGCCACTATCGCGTCAAACTGGCGAAGTGGGAGATCCAGGGTCTCGATGTCGCCAGTGACAAACTCGACATTGTCGAACTCGGCTAGGGCTGACCGCCCGACCTCGGCCAGCGACGGGCCAAGCTCGACGGCGGTGACTTGCCAGTCTCGAGCCGCCATTGATCGTGTGGCTTGACCGGTTCCGGCACCAACTTCCAAGACGCTTGATGTCGAGTCAAGATCACCAGCCTCGGCAATCAGATCGAAGACCTCGTCGGGGTAGCCGGGACGAGCGCGTTGATAACGCATCGCCTCACCGTCGAAGGTTTGGCGCAGATCGGTTCGGGTGTCCTCGGGAGGGTCTATTGATATTGGGGACTGGACCCGAGTCAGCTATCTGTCCAGATTGTCCAGGGGGACACCGCAGCTGATACCGACGCCGTCCATGGCCTCTTCGAGGGGAACATCAAGGGCACTGGCGATGGTGGTGGTGTAGCGCATGAGGGCCACCGAAGCCACAATCTCCACGATCTCAGCATCGGTCCAACCAAGCTGGCGTAGCTGTTCGGTCATCTCATCGGTAACCGCAGCCGGCCGGCGACCGACGACCCGTACGAAGTCGACGGCCGCATTCTCTTTCTCGGTCAGGCGAGGGGAGTGGGTGCCCTCAATAAGTGAGACGCACTCGTCGCGGCTCCACTTTCGGCCCAAGAGGGCGAGCATGTGAGCGGCTATGCAGTATTCACAGTCAACCTCATAGGCGGTGACGGCGAAGAATACACGCTTGAGCTCTTCGCGGATTGATCCCTCCATGGCGGTGGCCAGGCTCAGGGTCCACACGGCGTCGGTTACCTCGGGCAGATAGTTCAGTCCCTGCTGAAGACCGGGAACCATGTGGTAATAGGCCTTCACCCGGTCAAAGACTTCCTTCTGGCGGCCTTCGGCCTTGTCGGGATCAATCAGTTCAACACGAGCCATAGCTGTATTCTCCTTGGTTAGAACTTGTTGGTGCGGCTGTCGGCAATTCTTGTCTGGGGTCGGTTAGACCAGAGACCGGTCCAGCTCGCCTGCACGATGCCGAACCATACAATGCGGCGGTCTTGCTCATCAATTGCGTCCCAAAGCGGTCACACTCGGCCCGCCTTTTGCGTCTAATTGGGGTGATGATGAATACGGATGAAGATACTGGAGGTTGCCCATGTCTGTAGAGCTGGAAGCACTGAGAAAGCAGGCACTAACCGGGGACCAGGACGCGCTCAATGAGCTGGTGAGTCGGTTGCTTGGTGACATCTACCGCCTAGCGGTTCGGATGGTCTGGGATGTTCGCGATGCTGAGGATGCCACTCAGGAAATCCTCATCAAGGTCGTAACCAAACTCGACTCCTTCGACGGAAGAAGCTCCCTCAAGACTTGGGTCTACCGGATCGGCGTCAATCATCTTCTTGATCGGCGCCGGGGAGCATTCGAGACGCTGTCCTTTGATGTGTTGGCCGCAGACCTGCGGGACGGGCTCGCCGACCCCAAGCCGGAGTTTCAGCCAGAGCTGACGGCGCTGGCAAATGATGTGAGGGCGACATGCACCGGTGCCATGCTGCTCTGTCTGGATCGATCACATCGTGTGGCCTATGTGCTTGGCGACATCCTGGAGTTGCCGGGTCCAATGGCGGCAGAGATCGTTGGGGTGAGTACGCCGACCTTCCGCAAGCGTTTGTCGAGGGCAAGGTCAGAGATCCGAACCTTCATGAGCGAGAACTGTGGACTCACCGATGCCGTTGCTGTGTGCCATTGCTCCCGGCGAGTGAATCGCGCTGTCGAACTCGGACGAATCCACCCCCGCCCGAGCGGCAAGACCAACGAGGTGGGCGACGTCATGGCCGAGATCCAACTATTGCAAAGTGTCGAGGCCGTGATGCGGTCAAGCCTTGATCAGGATGTACCAGAGGCGATTCTTGAGCGGTGGCGGTCGGTCCTGGCAACATCATCAAGCCTGTTGGGGGAACAGTGAGCAGCGCCCAGGCGCCCTCGACTAACCGGCTTCTCGCCCGGATCCGCTGGTTGCTGGTCGGTACTGCCGCGGTGGAGATAGCGGTCGGCCTTCTCCACTTTGCCATGCCGGTGTTTCTTCATCGCTCGCCCGGGTTGGCCGATCTCTCCGAGATTGAGGATGACTTTGTGCTGCTGGTCACCTTCTCTACGGGGATTCTGTTGGTGGCATTTGGGTTAGTAGGTCTTCTCCTGGCCCGTTCGGTCGACCGGCATCGAGATCTGCTTTTCCACTATCTTCTGGTCAAGTCCTTCCTATGGGCGGCGCGGCTAGTCCTGGAGATCGCCTTGCCGGTTCGGCTCTCGATGTTCTGGATTGAGCCCTTCACTAGGGTGGCGATGCCGGGAATGGTCCTGGAGTTCGTGCTCTTTGTGATCGCTGCGGGAATGGCCAGGAGACTTGTTGGCAGATCAGGGACCTTGAACGGCAAGAAAGGACTCGTCGCTGGGTGACGGCTCCGTCATTGGGGTTCGCTACCTTGAGAGGCGATGTCATCACCACACCCAGCCCTGGACGGGTTCAGTCGCTCAGCAGCAGCGTGGTTCAGCACCACCTTTGTTGAGCCGACCCCACCCCAGGTCGAAGGCTGGCCCGCTATCGCCCGCGGTGAACACACCCTGATCCTGGCCCCAACTGGCTCCGGAAAAACCCTGTCGGCTTTCTTCTGGGGCTTGGATCAGCTGACCAGTCGGCCAACCCCGTCGGACAAGAACCACCGAACCCGCATCCTTTACATTTCACCTCTGCGAGCCCTGGCCGTCGATGTGGAGAAGAACCTGCGTGGCCCCTTGCAAGGCATCCGCCTGGCGGCGGAACGCCTGGGCGAACCCTTCACCGAACCCCACGTTGCCATTCGCTCCGGTGACACCCCCGCCTCCGAGCGGCGCAAGCTGGCCACCAACCCGCCAGACCTGCTGATCACCACCCCAGAGTCGCTCTACCTCATGCTGACGAGCAAGATCCGCGAGACCCTGGCCGGGGTCGAGACCGTGATCATCGACGAGATCCACGCCCTGGCCGCAACCAAGCGTGGCGCCCACATGGCCATCACCCTGGAACGTCTGGAAGTCATCACCGACCGACCTCCCCAACGCATCGGTCTCTCCGCTACCCAGCGACCGTTGGAAGAGATCGCCCGGTTCCTGGGCGGGACCGAACCCGCTGATCCAACTGACATCATTGGCGGGGCTCGTCAGCTCCGGCCGGTCACCATCATCGACACCGGCATCTCCAAAGAGTTGGACGTCGAGGTCATCATCCCGGTTGAAGACATGGCCAACCTGGGGGAGCGAGAAAGCAGTACGGATATTGTGCCACTGGATAAGGGTTCGATGCCTCGCCGCTCGATCTGGCCGTCCATGCACCCTCGCTTGTTGGAACTGATTCAAGAACACCAGTCGACCATCATCTTCGTCAATGCCAGGCGCTTGGCCGAACGACTGGCCACCCGCTTGAACTAGCTGGCTATGACCGGCGAAAACCGCTCGGCTGAAGCCGAAGGTCGCCCACCAATGCCGGGCGATGAACTGGTCAAAGCTCACCATGGTTCACTCAGTCGAGCCCAGCGGCTCCAGATTGAAGACGAACTCAAACGAGGAGTGCTCAAAGGCATCGTCGCCACCTCCTCGTTGGAACTCGGTATCGACATGGGAGCGGTGGATCTGGTCATCCAGGTTGAGTCGCCCGGTGCGGTCAGTCGAGGCCTGCAACGGATTGGCCGCGCCGGTCACCAGGTCGGTGCACCCAGTGTTGGAAAGCTCTTCCCCAAACACCGTGCCGACCTGCTAGAAGCTGCCGTCGTCGTTGAACGTATGAAGACCGGCCTCATTGAGGAAACCCGCTATCCCCGCAACCCACTGGACGTCCTGGCCCAACAAATCGTGGCCGCCTGCGCCATGGACGATTGGCCGGTTGACGAGCTCTTGTCGATGATGCGGGGAGCTGCCAACTTCGCCGACATCTCCGACGAAGCCTTCAACAACACCCTGGACATGCTGGCTGGCCGATACCCATCCGACGAATTCGCCGAGCTTCGGCCCCGAGTCAACTGGGACCGCGTCGAGGGAATCGTTCGTGGCCGCCCCGGGGCCCAACGCCTGGCCGTCACCTCCGGAGGCACCATTCCGGACCGGGGCCTCTACGGCGTCTTCTTGCCCGACGGAACCCGAGTGGGTGAGTTGGATGAGGAGATGGTTTATGAGTCCCGGCCCGGCGAAACCTTCCTGCTCGGTGCCAGCACCTGGCGGATCGAAGACATCACCCACGAACGAGTGGTCGTCATTCCCGCTCCCGGCCAGCCGGGCAAGATGCCGTTTTGGCATGGGGATGGGCCGGGTCGCCCACTGGAGTTGGGTCGGGCCATTGCCACCTTCACCCGAGAGATTAGCAACCTTCCTCGGGATGAGGCCATCACCCGGCTACGAGAACGAAGCTCGTTGGACACCCTGGCCGCCACCAACCTCCTGGGCTATTTGGACGAGCAGGTCGAGGCCACCGGTCGACTGCCCGATGACCGAACCGTCATCGTCGAACGATTCCGGGACGAGATTGGCGACTGGCGAATCTGCATTCTCACCCCCTATGGCGCCCAAGTCCACGCCCCCTGGGGCATGGCCCTTCAGCATCGCATGGCCGACCAGTGGGGCTGGGACGTCGAACTCATGTGGAGCGACGATGGCATTGTGCTTCGCCTGCCCGAAGCCATCGACAAGCTCCCCAACGAGGAACTGCTGATCGATCCCGATGATCTGGATGAGCTTCTCATTAGTCGGCTTCCCAACACGGCCCTGTTTGCTTCTCGCTTCCGTGAGGCCTCGGCTCGTGCGCTTCTTCTTCCTCGCCGTCGACCCGATCGTCGCACCCCCTTGTGGCAACAACGTCAGAAGGCGGCCGACCTCTTGGCGGTAGCGGCCAAGTACCCCACCTTCCCCATGCTGTTGGAAACAACCCGCGAGTGTGTCAACGATGTGTTTGACATCCCCGGTCTGCGTCAGGTTCTGGGCGATCTTCGTAGTCGCAAGATCAAGGTGGTGGCCGTGGACACTGACTCGGCATCACCCATGGCGGCCTCACTCTTGTTTGGCTGGATTGCCCAGTACATGTATGAGGGCGATGCCCCGCTGGCCGAGCGCCGGGCTGCGGCCCTGTCGCTGGACCGGGAGCTCCTTCGAGATCTGCTTGGAGCGGAGGAACTGCGTGAGTTGCTGGACCCCGAAGTCCTGGTTTCCATTGAGGCCGAGCTTCAGCGAACGGTCGAGAGTTGGCACGCCAAGACGGTCGATCATGTGGAAGATCTGTTGCGCTGGCTTGGGCCGCTGAGCCAGAATGAGATCGCCGATCGGGTCTTGTCGGCGAGTGATGGGGGTGTTGATGCTGAAGAGACGGTGGCCATCCTCCTGAAGGATCGCCGCCTGATTGAGGTAGTGGTTGCCGGCGAGCGGCGACTGGCCGCCAGTGAGGACGCCTCGCGCCTTCGAGATGCGCTTGGTGTCGCTCTGCCGCCGGGTTTACCCCAGGCGTTCACCGATTCAGTTGCCGATCCCTTTGGCGACCTGCTCACCCGCTACGCCCGGACCCACGGGCCCTTCCTCACCGTTGAGGTCGCTGCCCACTATGGCCTGGAGGCCGAGCGAACTCGAGCCGGACTAGAAGAGCTCGAACATCAGGGTCGAATCGTTCGGGGAGAGTTCCGGCCTGATGGGGTGGAGCGCGAGTGGTGCCATACCGAGGTCTTGCGTCAGCTTCGTCGCCGCTCCTTGGCCGCCCTGCGACGTGAGGTCGAGCCGGTCGAGCAAGATGTCTTGGCTCGCTTTCTTCCCGCCTGGCAACATGTTGCCTCCCGAGGTTCACGGCGGCTACACGGCGTGGATGGCTTGTCCGAAGTGATCACCGCCCTGCAAGGAGCGGCATTGCCGGCGTCGGCGCTGGAGGCGGACATTTTGGCTGCTCGAGTTTCGTCCTACTCTCCGGCCGACCTCGACACCCTGCTGACTGCGGGAGAAGTGGTTTGGGCCGGTGCGGGTTCGTTGGGATCGGGTGATGGTCGGATTCGATTGGTGTGGCGTGACCAGGCCCCCATGCTTTTGCCTGAGCCTGATGACCCGCCGGACGGCGAGCTGCATCAGATCCTGCGTAACTTCTTGGCCGAGCGTGGGGCCGTGTTCTGGTCTGACCTGGTGGCGGCAACCCAAGCGGCCAGTTTGGCCTATGACGACCCAGCCGTCTTGAATGCCTTGTGGGACCTGGTCTGGGCCGGTGAGGTCACTAACGATTCGCTCACCCCGCTTCGTGCCGTCATTGGTGGAGCCTCTCCCAAGAAATCGTCGTCAAGCAGTCGGCGAGGCTCCCGGCGCCCCAACCTGCGATCGATATCTCGGCTTGGCCCACCGGCGGGAACCGGTCGCTGGTCTTTGGTTGCACCCCTGCGTGAACCAGCACCCTTATCGACGGAGATCATCGCTACCCGGGCTCTACAACTGTTGGAGCGTTACGGGGTATTGACCCGGGAGATGGCCTTGGCTGAAGGAGCCGAGGGGGGCTTCGCCGGTGTCTACCCGGTGCTCAAGGAGCTGGAAGATCGAGGCCAGGTGCGTCGTGGCTATTTCGTTGCCGGACTTGGGGCCGCACAGTTCGCTTTGCCCGGAGCAGTTGACCGCCTGCGGGACCTGCGTCCTTCGGGCCAGCCAGCCTTGCCTAGCACGGCAGTGGCTCAAGGAAGCGGAAGTGCTGAGGCCGTAGGGCTTCTCACCTTGGCTGCTTGTGATCCGGCCCAGCCCTATGGAGCGGCCCTGGCTTGGCCAGAAACCGATGGCCGTCCGTCGCGCTCGGTCGGAGCTTATGTGGTTCTGCGGGATGGCTTGCCTCTGGCCTTCTTGGAGCGAGGGGCCCGCAGCCTGACCTTGTTCGATGGAGCCCTACAAGACCCATCCTGGATCGAAGGTCTGGCCTCACTGCTTCGCAGCAAGCGAGTAAAGCGGATCGAGATCCAGAGAATCAACGGCCAACCCCCGGCCGAGCAAGCCGAAGCCCGCGACCTGCTGCTGACTAACGGCTTCGCCCCCGGCTACAAGGGTCCTGTCCGCCGAGCTTGAGCCAACCCTGGTGCTGATGTCGCCCGCACCGCCTGCCGACAGCCTCCAACTGGAGTGCCAGACGGTCGAAAACGGCGTCCTGGCACTCCAGTTGCTGCTTAGTGGTTGGGCAGAGCCGTCGTGGGTCGTAAGAACTTACCTGCAACTAAAGGGTTGCAAATCGGGCCGACCTGGCCGATACTCACATCATGCAACTAACGAGTTGCATGATGGGCCCGGCTTGATGGGCCCGGGTCTGATCCGAGACAGTGAGAGTGAGTATTGATGAGTGGCTACTTGGTACCAACGGTTCTTGAGCAGACCAGCCGAGGGGAGCGATCGTTCGATCTCTACTCCCGACTGCTGGCGGACAGGGTGGTGTTCCTCGGCACCCAGATCGACTCGGCTTCGGCCAACCTGGTGATTGGCCAGCTCTTGCACCTGGCGGCCGAAGACCCAGAGCGAGACATCCAGCTCTACATCAACTCACCCGGTGGCGAAGTCTCGGCCGGGTTTGGGATTTATGACACCATGCAGTACATCCAGCCCGACGTCAGCACCATCTGTGTTGGCCAGGCTGCCAGTTGGGCCGCGGTCTTGTTGGCGGGGGGAGCGGCGGGCAAGCGCATGGCTTTGCCCAATGCCCGTGTCCTGATCCATCAGCCTCATGGTGGTGCTCAGGGGCAGGCCACTGATCTGGAGATCCAAGTAACCGAGATCCAGTACTCACGCCGGCGCATCGAGGAGATCCTGGCCGAACACACCGGCCAGCCGCTGGAACGCGTCGCCGCTGACATTGAGCGTGACTACATCGTTCGAGGTCAAGAGGCCGTGGAGTACGGCCTGATCGACACCATTGTCGAAAAGGCCCCACCTGCTGCCCCAGCCAAGGACACCGGCTTCGTTCCGACGAAAGCCAAGGCAAAGCAGCCGAGAGCATGACTCGCTGGCCCGCAGCTCCGAACTGGAGTGCCAGACGGTCGAAAACGGCGTCCTGGCACTCCAGTTGAGCCCCGGAGATCCCGGGTACCAGGGCTGGGCGGCTGGTGGCTGGGGCTGGGGCTGGGGCTGGGCGGCTGGATCAGACGGTGCTGATGGCTTCGAGTACGTCAAGCTGAGCAGCTCGACGAGCGGGCAGGAAGGCGGCTAGAACACCGAGTACCGAGGACATCATCAAGATGATGCCCATCATCCCCCATGGGATGCTCACCGAGCTGATGATTTCACCGGGTATGGCAGACACCGCGGCCCAGGCGAACAGCATGCCGAGCACCAAACCTAGGGCAGCACCAAAGAGACAGACAATCAGGGCCTCCAGCCGGATGGTGGTCATCAGCTGAGCCCGAGTCATGCCGATGGCTCGCATGAGGCCAATCTCTCGGGTCCGCTCCAAGACCGACAAGACGATGGTGTTGACGATGCCGAAGAAGGCAACGACCAGGGCCAGACCAAGCAGTCCGTTGATCAGCGCCAGCATGCTGTTCACCTGACCCTCAGCTGTTTCGAGAAACTCCTGGTTGTCCTTGGCCTCAATTTGAGAATAGGCGCCGGTGATCGCCAACGTCTCGTCCTTGACTGCGTCGTTGTCTGCTCCCTCAGCAATGGTCGCTCCGACAAAGCTGTCCTGGATGTCGGGGTGGAACTGCTGGAAGACTGTGAGGTCCATGACGTAGCCGCCGTCGATGACCGAATTGTCGTCGTAGATTCCAACGATGGTGAAACTGGCTTCGGTTCCGTCCTCGAATTGGGCGTCGATGGTGTCGCCGAGAGTCTGACCACCAGATTCGGAGACATCTCGGAAAACGTAGACTTCGCCTGCTCCAAGCTCCCGAAGTTCACCCTCGGTTAGATCGATGTTGATGACCCGGTCGGTGGTGGAAGTCTCATAGGCGGTGATCTCAAAGATCTCATCGCCAACCTTCATTCCCTCTCCGCGGAAGCGAGCCATCAGGTCGATGCCATCGATTGCTCCAACCTGTTGCGCCAGCTCCACCGGCATGTCTTCACCGGCAGCGCTGTAGACGAACAGGTCGGCACTGATGGCGGTATCCAGGGTGCTGGCAAAGCTGGTCTTGAGGGATTGACCGAGCACGCTTACCGTGGTCACCAAGGCGAGACCAATCATCAGAGCGGTGGCGGTGGCGGCGGTCCTTTGAGGATTGCGAGCCGCATTTTGGCGAGCCAAGCGAACCAGCTTCGCCTCGGGCCCTCCAAGGAACAGGTCCCGCATCAGGATCACAGAGCGCCAGATGGCCGGTATGGCCGATCGAACCATGGTCACACCGATGAGGACGAGGAATACCCCACCAAGAACCGCTCCAACCGCCGAGCTGGAGAGGCCGTCCTGGATGATGAAGTAGGAAGGTCCTCCGATTCCACCGAGAACGGCGACAATACCGAAGATCAGCAGGGCTATGCCTCCGAACAGTCCCAGAAAGGCCATCATTGGTGGACGGCCAATCGCATTGGCGACCGGGCCGGCGAAGAGGGCGCTAAGCATGGCCACACCGACGAAGGTGAAGACGGCACCGACTCCGAGCAGGGTCAGGACGGAGGTAGTTTCGAGCCCACCAAATAGTCCGGCAAATAGGGCAGCCAGACCAACGACGGTAGTGACTGTTCCGATGATGGTTCGCCGACGAGTGCTGTGCTCGCTGGGCGCCTCGTTGCGCATGGCGGCAATGGGGGAGATCCGGCTGGCTCGGTAGGCCGGGCCGATGGCCGAGATTACCGTTGCAACCACACCGACAAGAATCGAAACAATGATGGTCCGAGTGGTGATGACGGTGCCAGTCTCGGGGAAACCTCCGACGCTTTGGAACAGCCCCTTGATGGCGGCAGCGACACCGACACCAGTGACAATCCCGGCCGCCGAGCCGAGAACACCAACGATCAGGGCCTCAAAGATGATGGATACTCGAACCTGACCAGCGGTAGCACCGATGGCTCGCAGCATGCCGATTTCCTGGATGCGTTGGCTGACCAGGATGGCAAAGGTGTTCTTAATAATGAAGAGGCTGACGAAGAGGGCCACTAGGGCAAAGGCCAGCAACAGATTGCCAATGATGTTGATGATCTGGGTGAAGTCGGCCGAGTCCTCCTCCACGATGGCGGAGTTCCCCAGAGCTTCCGTTCCGTCGGGAATGGCGGCTTCAACCGCGCTGAGTAGTTCTACTTCGGAGGTCCCAATAGCGGCGCCCAGACTGATGGAGTCGACGATTCCGACCTTGTCGTATTGGGCCTGAGCGGTCTCCAAGTCGAACAGAACAAACCAGGCACCGGCCGAGCCCTCGAATCGGATGATGCCGGAGATCTCCAAATCCTGCTGACCGGTTGGAGTAACAAAGGTTACGATGTCGCCTGCGTGAGCATCAATGGCTTTGGCCTGAAGATGATCGATGGCCACCTGGCCAGGGCCGGGGTTGGTTCCCTCATCCATAGCAAAGACTTCTTCGGCCCCAGTACGAGGACCGTTCCAACTGAAGGTAATGATGGGAGGACCCTGAGGGATCTTCTGATTCCCTTCCTTGTCTAGGGGGACGAAGGGGCTGGCGGCATCCAAGAAGACCGAGCCCTCGGCGAAACCAACTTCTGGAAGGGCCTGTAGTTCGGCTACTAGCGAATCGGACAGTTGGGCCGCCGTCTCGCCGAATTCGGTATCGGCCACCTGAACCCGGGCGTCGATGTCGGCAGAGGCCCGATCGATGATGCTATTGAACACTTCGGCAAGCGAGTCCTTGATGATGAAGGATCCGGAAACGAAGCCAACTCCTAGGGAGATGGCGACAAAGGTGAGCGCGAGCCTCCCCAGGTGGGCGCGAATACCGCGCAGTGAGAGCTTGAAGATGTGTGCCACGATCAGTCTCCCAGGTGACGGATCTTGTCGTACACACTGTCCGCCGTCGGCTCCAGCATCTCATCCACGATGGATCCGTCGGCTAGGAAAAGGACCCGGTCGGAATAGGAGGCTGAAACTGGATCGTGGGTGACCATGACGATGGTCTGGCCAAGTTCGTTCACGGCGGAACGCATGAAGCTGAGGATCTCGGCTCCCGAGCGTGAGTCAAGGTTTCCAGTTGGCTCATCGGCAAAGATGATGTCGGGCTGGCTGGCCAGGGCTCGGGCTACGGCAACTCGTTGTTGTTGGCCACCGGAGAGCTCGTTCGGTCGATGAGTAATGCGGTCGGCTAGTCCAACGGTGGCAATCACGCTGTTAACCCAGTCGGTATCACTCCTTACCCCGGCCAGATCCATGGGAAGGGTGATGTTTTCCAGAGCGGTAAGGGTGGGGATCAGGTTGAAGGACTGGAAGACGAACCCGATCTTGTCCCGTCGCAGCAGGGTCAGCTGCTTATCGTTCAGAGAGGAGATGGGGATATCGCCGATATAGGCCTCACCGCTACTCAGGCGGTCAAGTCCAGCCATGCATTGCATCAGGGTTGACTTACCCGAACCCGATGGTCCCATGATGGAGGTGAAGACACCGGCCTCAAAACCGACGCTCACTCCCCGCAGTGCATGGACCTCGGTGTCGCCGAGGCCATAGACCTTGCTGGCTACCTCGGCTCGAGCGGCCAGAGATGATGGGGTCAGTGACATTAAATGAGCCTCCGTTGTTGAAGGAACTTGTGTTGATTGCATGAAACCCTCCCCGGGAGTGTGAGTGGTTTGAGGTGGGACACTCACCATGGCCTTGACCCTAAGTTGCTAGGTCTGACAGGCCATCGTCCGCAAGGATGATTTGGCTTCCACCATTCGGAGGAGCTTGCTTGTGGGGATAACTAGCGCGGTAGGAACCAGACGGAGGTGTTGGCCGGGAGTTGCTTGTCCAGTGGGTCACTGGCAATGAGGACCTTAATATCGGAGGGAAGAGGTACGGCCTCGCTTCCGAGATTTGTCCAGCATTGGACCCCAGATCCCCGCTGGAAGGCGACGACCGTGTCACCCTCCTCTAGCATCTCGATCGTTTCATCAGCAATCAGGTGTTGGCGGCGCGTCCTCAAAGCCAGCCGGTAGAGCTCCAACATGGATCCGGACTTGCCGGTTTGGGCCTCAACCGAAATCCCGGAGAAGCTTTTTGGCTGGGGAAGCCAGGCTTCACCCGTACCAAACCCATAGGAGGGACCGTTCTTGGTCCAGGGCACGGGAACCCGACAACCGTCACGACCCTTGCTGGTATGACCGGACCGTTCCCAGACCGGATCATCCAATACCGCGGTTGGGAGGTCCCAAACCTCGTCCAAACCAAGCTCGTCACCTTGGTAGATGTAAGAGGATCCAGGCAACCCCAAGAGCAGCAGAGCGGCCGCGCGCGCTCGGCGCTGACCAAGATTGGTATCTAGCACATTGTGGGGTCCATCCAACAGCCAGTTTCGCCATTTGGTTCCGATTGGCAACCCGTAGCGGGTGGCATGGCGGACCACATCGTGGTTCGACAGCACCCAGGTGGGAGTGGAACCAACGGCAGCTGCCTCCTGGCAGGCTTCGGCAATGATGGAACGCATGGAGTTGGCGTCCCATTCCGACTGAAGAAGATCGAAGTTGAAGGACTGGTGGTACTCGTCGGGTCGGAGGTAGCGAGCGAGCCGCTCAGGGGTTGCCACCCAGGCTTCGGCCACCATCATGCGTTCGGCGCCATCCTCGGAGTATTCATCAAGAATCCGCCGCCACTGACGGATGATGTCGTGTACTCCGTCCAAGTCCCAGAAGGGATGATCCTCCACCGTCACGCCACCAAGGATTTCCTGGGTCGAAGTATCCATGTCGGGGAACGTCATGTCCTTTACTGACCCCTGGGCAACGTCGACCCGGAAACCGTCCACTCCTCGATCGAGCCAGAAGCGGAAGATGGATTCAAATTCGGCCCGCACCTCAGGGTTCTCCCAGTTGAGGTCGGGTTGGGTGTCATCAAAGAGGTGGAGGAACCATTCACCGTCGTCCAGTCGGGACCATGCTGGTCCGCCGAAGACGCTGACCCAATTGGTCGGGGGCTCGCTTCCGTCGGTACCGCGGCCGGGCCGGATGTGATAGCGGGACCGGGCGGGGTCTCCAATGGGGGCAGCAAGTGCCTCCTCAAACCACTGGTGTTCGCTGGAGGTGTGATTGGGAACAAGGTCGATGATGATCTTGATCCCAATTTCGTGGGCCTCAGAAATCAGAGCCTCGGCATCGGCCGTGCTTCCGTAGCGGGGCTCGATTTCACGATAGTCGGCAACGTCGTAACCGCCGTCGTTCAGGGGTGAGCGGTACCAGGGATTTATCCACAGGGCGTCTACTCCCAGGTCCCGCAGGTAGGGGAGACGACTGCGGAGTCCATTGATATCGCCGGTTCCATCGGCGTTGTCGTCGGCAAAGGATCGAACATAGATCTGGTAGACAACACCCCGGCGCCACCAGGGTGCGGGCTCTGTCTGGGTGTTTTCTGTTGGGTCGTCTTGTGAGTCTTGCACCGCTATCTCCCGTATTGACCGAACAGTGTGCCAACGGGTGGGCTCGACCGACACCGCACCGGCGATAATCTGGTTCGAACTCGGATTGGGCTAGTTGGATCCGTCCGGAGAACCGCCGGGTGTGACTAGTCCCGATTCATAGGCTGCGACCACGACCTGGACCCGATCTCGAAGGCCGAGCTTGGTGAGAACTCGTCCGACATGGGTCTTTACGGTGGTTTCGCTCACGAAAAGTGCTTCTCCGATCTCGGCGTTAGAACAGCCTCTTGCCAGCTCGACCATCACGTCCATCTCCCGTTGGGTGAGCTGATCCAACCCGGGCATTCTGACTGTTTGGGAGGATCTCTGGTCTTGGAATCGTTGGATGAGTCTGCGAGTCACGCTTGGAGCCAGCAGGGCATCGCCCTGGGCCACCACCCGTATGGCCTGGATCAGATCGTCGGCCGGTGTGTCTTTCAGGAGGAACCCGCTGGCACCGCTTTGCAAGCCAGCGAACACGTACTCATCCAAATCAAAGGTGGTAAGAATGATCACACGTGGTCCATCGGGAGTCACCAGCTTGGCGGTTGCCTCAACCCCGTTCATGCGTGGCATTCGAACATCCATAAGGACCACATCTACATTGGCGTTCGGAATTATCTCGACCGCCTCTTGACCGTCCCCAGCTTCGACCACAACGTCAATGCCAGGTTCGGTCTCCAAAATCATACGGAAACCGGTTCTCACCAGTTCCTGATCGTCAACTAACCCAACCCGGATTGAGGGCCCCTCGGTGGTAAGAGTCCTGGTCATGCGACCTCCCGGCCGGTTCCCGCTACCGGGTCGTGTTCGTCCGGGTACGGAGGCTCGTGTGCGTCCTGTTGTCCGATCGGCAGGTTAACGCGGATCTCGAATCCCCCGCCGACCCGGGGACCCGACTGGAAGGTACCTCCCAGCAGTTCGGCTCGTTCCCGCATTCCGATGAGTCCATGGCCGCCCCTGTCGGGGGCCGCAGCCCCGCGTCCGTTGTCGCTGATCACAATGGTCAGCTCTTCTTCCGCGAAAGTACCGGTTACTGAAGCCTCGACCTTGGGACCACCGTGCTTGCGCACGTTGGTCAGCGCCTCCTGCACGATCCTATAGGTGGCGGTACCGACAGCCGTTGGCAAGGGGCGAGGTTCGCCGACGGTGGAGAAGGACACGTCAAGCCCCTCAGCAGATGCCCGAGCCACCAGTTCGGTGATGGTGGTGGCTCCCGGAGTTGGTTGCCATTGGGCGTCCCCATCCGGACCGTTGTCGCGGAGGAGCCCCAAAATCTGGCGCATTTCTTCCAGGGACTGACGAGCCGCATTGTCGATACTGGAAATGACCTGGCGTACCTTGTCGTGAGCGTTGTCTCGATTGCCCATCTCCACGGTGTCCAGTACCCGCTTACCTGCCCCCGCCTGCACCACAATGACCGAGAGGCCGTGGGCAACCACATCATGCAGTTCGCGCGCCACCCGGTTGCGCTCATCTCGGATAATGGTCAACTTGTCGGCCAGGCGGCGTTCTTCGGCCTCGGACAGACGGCGATTGCTTTCTTCCAATCGTGCCTTCTCTGATCTGACGTAGAGAGCTGCTCCGATTGGTAGGGTGACCGTCCAGCCGACGAGGGGAAGAACGTAAAAGGCCGCTTCGCCGGTAGCCACCCCAAAGACAGCGAAAAGGGATAATGAGACCGCGCTGGCGATGGAGGAACGAACCCCAAGAGTTTTTGGGCCGTAGATGATGGCGCTATAGAGAACGATCATGCCGCTAATTACCGTGAGGGGCAGGTCCAGTAGCCAGGCCGCCATGGTGGTGATGGTCCCCCAAAAAAGGGCGGAGAGCGGCCGGGTCCGGCGAAAGACGATGACCACGGGGCTGGAAAGAATGATGAGCCAGTGAATGGGGTGGGTTGGTTCGATGACATCATCATTGAGTTGGCTGGTGGTAATAGCCAAGGCTTGAATGACCTCTACCGTTGCCACCAGTAGGGCAAGAAGCAGGTCGGCGATTCGGGGACGATCCCTGAACCAGGTGATGAGTGGCTCCATGGTCACCGAACGTAGCCCGTTAAGACTGCGGGGTCGTCCATCTCAGGGATGACTTTGGGATTGAGAGTCAGAAGATGAGAAACAGACCTCTCTCGGCCGCCGAAGTCCTTAGACTGCCTCTCGTGCTTTGTACCTCGTGTGGGGCCGCGGTTCCCACCGGTGCTCGCTTCTGTTCAAATTGTGGGACCTCGACCGCTGGGAGCGACGAAGAACGCCGTGTTATCACGGTGCTCTTTGCCGACATTGTCGGGTTCACGACCCTGTCTGAGACCATGGACCCCGAAGAGGTCAAACGCCTCGTTGACCGCTGCTTTGAGCGCCTTGCCCGAGACATCACCGCCTTTGGTGGAGTGGTAGACAAGATTCTGGGTGACGCCATTGTTGCCCTCTTTGGCGCCCCAGTCGCCCATGAGGACGATGCTGAGAGAGCTGTACGGGCAGGTTTGCGTATGCAGCAGTCCCTCAAGATGCTTAGCAAAGACGCTGGTCTGGAGATCCGCATGCGGATCGGTATCAACACCGGTGAGGTCCTGGTGGGAACCTCCAGTGCGGGTGGTGACTACACGGCCATGGGCGATGTGATGAATTCAGCCTCACGGCTTGAAGGTTTGGCCGACCCCGGTCAAGTTCTGGTCGGCCAAGCCACCTACGCCGCTACCAGGGAGTCCATTTCCTTCACCCAGGTGGGGATTCTTGAGGCTCGCGGACGAGAAGAGGGTATCGAAACCTGGATGGCAGATCGGGCACTCCGACCACCAGGAATGCGAACTCGACCCTCCACCGATTTTGTTGGTCGCGACTACGAACTGGATTTGCTTATTGCCCAGGCCCGGGCAGCAATCGAGCTTCGTCGAGCACAAGCGGCCCTGATCATCGGTGACGCCGGTATGGGCAAGGCCCGGGTTGCAGAAGAAGCCGCCAATCTCATCGCAAGTCAGTGGGGCGCTCAAGTCTTTGCCGGGCGGGCGTTGGCTTATGGTGAGGCCAACGTCTGGTGGCCCATTGGCGACATTATCCGATCGGCCTTCTTCATATCCTTGGATGCTGCGGCCGAAGAAGCCGAAGCAATCCTGACTCATTCGCTACCCGCCCATCTGCCACGCAAGGTGATTGGGGAAATCCCCCGCACCGTGGTAGCGCTTATGCATGCCTTGGGGTATGCGACGCCCCTCCGGGGTGCTGATGGACTCACCAACCGGGCCGAAGTAACCCTAGCCATGACCCGTCTACTGGAAGCGGAACTGGCTCGCCGACCGGTGGTCGTGTTACTCAACGATATGCACTGGGCCGGGGAGCCGATCTGGGACCTGGTCGGCAATTTGCTGACCGAACACATCGACTCGGAATTGGTGGTGATCCTGACCGCCCGTTCCAGTGACGGTCTGGAGATGCCATCGGGTCGTCATGGTTCCCTGGTCCTCCACCTTGGTCCTCTTGACAAGGATTCCTAGCGCGCCCTGCTGGCTCAGCTCGGGGTTGATCTACCCGACGAGGTTTCCGCCGATCTGGTCGAACGAAGTGGCGGAAACCCCTTCTTCCTTGAGGAGTTGGCGGACTTCGTGACCAGTCGACAAGAGGGGGAGCAAAGCGAAGCCGTGGCCGAAATGAGTTCTGGTCAGCTCGGCTCGATGCCCGACAGCTTGCGTGGGCTTATTGCGGCCCGATTGGATCAGCTGGACGCACGGTCTCGCGGGGTGTTGGAAGCAGCGGCCGTTCTTGGTCGCTCCGGTCCGGTTGACGGTCTGAGGACCATGATGCAGAACTCGGTCGGGCACGAGGACATCTCCGAAGAACTGGAAACTCTCACCAAGGGTGAACTGATCTCCATTACCGGCCCCCGCTATGAGTTTCGCTCTGACATGATCCGAGACGTTGCCTACGGAACCTTGACCAAAACCGTCCGGGCCCAGAGCCATGAGGGCATCGCCCGTTACCTGGAGAAGGCCGTCGCCATTGGAGAACCCCGAAACTCCGCCGTGGTTGCCATCGCCGATCACTACCGATCGGCGGCGAAACTCACCAAGGAACTCAGCAACGTGGCAGGAATCGATCGTGACTTCGTTGTCGATCGAGCCCTCCATTGGCTGGACGAGGCCGGTCGCAGGGCACTCGAAGCCGCAGAACCTTCCGAGGCCGAACGCTGGTATTCCGCTGGCCTTGACCTGCAGCCCATCGACACCATCAAGACTCAGTTTCTGTACGGCCGGGCGAAGGCTCGGTGTGAATTGCGTAACGTTGTTGGCTGTAGGAACGATCTTGGGCGGCTGGAGAAAATTGTCGATCCGGATTCTGTGCTGGCGGCCAAGGGTCTGCTGGTCCGCGGTGACATCGACCGCAAGGCGGACGATCTCGATAGCGCGGTTGAACGACTTGCCGAAGCAGCGGATCGCTTGGCCAAGATGGGCGAGACCGCTCAGCAGTCCCTGGCATTGCGTCTCCTTGGACTGGCTGAAGTCTTCCGAAGCGACTCCGAAACAGCCATCGCCGCCTTGCAGGAGGCGGTAGGGGTCGCGGCTGCCTCGGGTGACCGGCGTGAAGAGGGTTGGGCGCTTCAAAGCCTGGCGTGGTTCACTTTCCGACTTGGGCGAGTTCGCGAGGCTCACGACCTGATTGAATCGGCCGAGGAAATCTTCACCGAGTTGAAGGACAGTGGTGGTTTGGCCTGGACCCAGGGTCTTGCCGCCTGGGTGGCCTTCCACCTTGGCGAGTGGGAGCAGGCTCGAGCCCTAATTGACACCGTGCTTCCCGAGGCCCGGCGTCGTGGTGATGATTGGGCGGAGGCCATCATCTTGACCCTGCTCGGATCGCTGGAACTCTGGGATGGTCACGCCTACCGTGCCCTGGAGGTAGCGCGAGAGAGCCAAACCGTTGGTGAGCGTGCGGGAGATATTGGCCTCGTCATTGATGGTAAAACGGTTGAGGGGCGGGCGCTGGTTTCGCGCAAGCGAGTGGTCGAGGGAACGGCTGTCCTTGAGTTGGCCTACAACCTGGCGGAGCGTGACCGCGACGTTGAGGCCAGTCGTCGAGCCGTCATCGCAATCTGCTCCTCGGCCGCTCGACTCGGCGACTACGAACGGGTCATTCGTTGGGCCGCTCGATTCGATGAGGATCAGGGAGACATGGAGCTTCTAGGAGCCCGAGATCTGTCGGTCTCGCTGGCTCTGGCCCTCCTGCAACGTGGTTCCTTCGCCGAAGCAGAAGCCCAGTTGGATTGGATTGATGAGGAAGATAGCAGCAGTGAGGGTGGCAACTCTGCTAATAGCGCTGGGACCAACGACCACAACTGTTCTGCCCTGGCGGTTTCGGCCATGATTGCCGCTGCTAGCGGTGATCTATCCGGGGCGAAGAGTCGTGCCGACCGTGCGATGAGGGGTGTCTCCACCTATCTGGACCAGGTCTTTGCCCTGTTTGCGTTGGCGGTGCGAGACGCCAAAGCTTCTGACATGGACGGAGTCGATAGGCACCTGGGAATGGCACGAGAAGTTGTCGCCCAGACCGATGACCTACTCACCCCACTCATGATCGATCTTGCAAGCGGAGTCCTCGGCTGCAGTGATCTCGCACGGGCGGAAGCGGTGCTGATCGCGGCCGATGTTGACCCGGAGGGTTGGAAACGGGTCTGGGCGCTCAGCCCCGATCCGATACCCATCTAGCCGGAACTGGTGGTGGTTGTTTCATCCGCCGCGGTGGTCGACGAGGCGATGGTCGTCGGGGGAATGGCAATTTCCTGATTGACCTTGATCGAATTCGGATCGGTGATGGCGTTGAAATCGGCTAGTTCCTTGGTGGTGAGTCCGAATCTCTCGGCGATCACCGATAGGGAGTCCCCGGACTGGATCACATAGGTCAACTGTCGGGAAGTACTGGTGGTAGTGGCGGCGGTGGTTGGTGTGGTAGCCGCTGCGGTTGTGACCAGGATGGACGAGGTTGTCTGACCTCCACCGGATTCGCTATCGCCCGAGCGCCCACAACCGGCCACTGTTAGAACGCAAACTGCTGTACCGACCAAAGCAAGCCTTGAAGGAGTCCTTCTCGACCGCCCGTGTGCCTTGGGCCTGACCTTCATCTCTGCTCCATCTAGTCGCTAACGAATGGGTTGTGACGGAGAGTATTGCACCTCACGGACTGCGCACATAGATTTCATCGTCGATTTGTTTGATTTGCCTCGCAACCCAAGGGGTTGCCTGCCTCGGCGAACAGCGAGCAGTCATATTGGTCGTTGCGCCTGGCGGCACACCTCCTCATGGAGACTTTCTTCTCTTTCCCGACCTTGACTTTTTGCGACGCTCACCGTCTCGGCGTCCCTGGGCTCCGGCTCTACTGCGGGATTCGGCCCGGCTGGCGAATTCCTCCAGTTGTTCATCTTGCAGGTCCAGTTCGGCTCGAAGGTCACGCCAGTGTTCCAAACGGCGCTCGGCGATCAGGCCATCCAATTGGGCAGCTACCACCGCACAGCCGGGTTCGGCCCGGTGGTCGCAATCGGCGAAACGGCACTTTTGGGTTGCTTCGGTGATCTCGGGAAAGGTCTTGGCCAGCCCGCGGTGGCTCTGCCAAAGGCCAATCTCGCGTATGCCGGGGGTGTCGATAACAATCCCGCCGTTGGGTAGGGGAATGAGGTCTCGGGTCACGGTGGTATGACGCCCGCGATTGTCCGCAGCCCGAACTTCGCCCGTTCGCTGAACCACTCCATCAGAGAGTTCGTTCACCAGGGTCGACTTTCCAATGCCCGACAAGCCAATGAGAGCGATGGTTCGAGTTCCGGTGAAGTGTTCCCTGATTCGATCGATGTTCTGGCCCGTTACGGTTGAGGTGGCAACGATTTCTACACCGGGGGCGGCCCGCGCAACTGATTCCACCGCCTCAGCCTGGTGGTTCACCTCATCGACCTTGGTCAACAAGATGACGGGCTTGGCCCCGCTTTCCCAGGCGATGACCAGTTGTCGTTCGATCCTTCTCAAATTGAGGGGACGATCAAGCCCGTGCATTACAAAGACATCGTCGATATTGCTGGCCAAGATCTGTGATTCGGGTACACGCCCGGGAGCTCGGCGAGTGAGGGCAGTTCGACGTGGGGCAATCCGGGCAATGGTTGGGCCATCCTGGGGATGCTCGGTCACCGTGACAAAGTCTCCGGTCGAGGGGGCGATACCGGTATCGGAGCGGACCGAACTGGAGGCCGCCATAACGGCATCCCCACCGGTGAACACCAGACAGAACCCTCTGCTGGAGCGAGCAAAGCTTCCTTGACTGATTTGACCGGAGTTGGTTTTCGGCTCCTCGGA
>JAUTBV010093751.1:0-11490 GCA_032361325.1 Lepetodrilus fucensis | reverse complement strand
TCTTGTGGGAGTGTCGAGTTGTCGACGAGGTTAGTGAACAAAAAGTCGCGTTGTAGGAGGAGAAGGTTTTCAGCCACCACCGCCTGAGGGGTCATGTGGGTAACTCCGGACAACGGAAGAACCTGATGGGATCGTCCCGCAGCCAGCAGAGCAGAAGATAGGCGAAGAGTGTGGGCGGCTACCACATTGTCGTCTGCGAGTCCATGGATGAGCAGGAGCGGACGATCCAGTGATTGTGCATCGAGAAGGAGGTCGCTCCGGTCGTAGTTGTCCGGGTGTTGGTCGGGGTGGCCAAGGTATCGCTCGGTGTAGTGAGTGTCATATAGATGCCAGGTTGTCACCGGCGCTCCGGCGATGGCGGCGTGGAATCGATCCGGTCGGCGCATGACGGCCAAGGCGGCCAGGTATCCACCGAAGGACCAGCCACGAATCGCCACTCGGTGGAGGTCAAGGTTTGGGTGGCTTTGTGCTGCGGCGTCGAGGGCCTCGATCTGATCATCAAGTACCGGTTGGGCCAGATCTCCCCATACGGCTCGCTCAAACCTTGGCCCACGGCCCGGGGTACCCCGGCCATCAACAACAAGCACGGCAAAGCCCTGGTTAGCGAACCATTGAGAGACCAGGTGGGCATTCTGGATCTTCAGCACCCTTTGGGCATGGGGACCGCCGTAGGGGTCGAGGAGAACCGGAAGGGGAGTCTTGTCGCTGTGATCTTGTGGAAGGAACAGTGCAGCACACAGCTTGGACGGTCCCAGTTCAAGATAGGTCGGGTCGGCGGTGAGAACCGGAGACTCGGCGTGGCTGATGACGCGTGGACCGGTGGTGAGGGAGGTGTTCACGGAGCCGACACGAACCGGGCTTGCTTGAGCTGGCGGGTTCTCGATCGTGGGCCAACCGTGAATGGTGATGGATGTACCGGACCGATCTGCCTCCGAAGAACTGAGGGCCAGGGTTGTGCCACCAACGGTGGCGCTGTGCACACCCGGCAATGAGGTCAGCGCCCGCGTCGCCCCATCGCTGAGCGACACCACATAGAGATGTACCTCGGTCGGATCCGAGGAAGCGGTAATGAGGGCCTCATCACCGCGAGTGGCAATGATTGATCGCACCTGTAGCTCGGGTGGAGTGATGCTCGCACCGTTGAGTCGAAGGGCTCGGCAATCGTCCTCGCTGATGTCCTCAATGGTGAGCAGGCCGTGACCGGACCAGGTTGGTGAACCGTCCACTAGCTCGACCCAATGATCGTCCTGGATTGAGTGGATCTCGGTGAGGTTCATCGAGCTCAGGTCGAGTTGGGCAATCGACAGTTTACGCTGGTCGCGAGTTTGGCGGATGATGAGAGGCGGACCCCCCGGTGCCCAAACAACATCGGCCAGATACTCGAATTGATCTTGGCGCCAATCGATCATTTTCGTTGAGCCGTCCAGCCTCACAAGGGCAAGATCGACTTGGGCATTACCCGTTCCTGCGGCCGGATAGCGGACCCGGCGAGGTTCACGATCAGGATTGGCCGGATCGCTAATCCAGCGGACGTTGATTGGGCTTTCGTCGACGCGGGTGGCTAGGAGGGCGTCCCCATCCGGGGACCACCAGAAACCGCGGGTCCGGTTCATTTCTTCGCCCGCAATGAATTCGGCCCGACCCCAGCTGACCTCGGGGTCTTGCTCGCTCTTCAGGACCCGATCGCCTGAATCGCTGTTGGAGGTGGCGGTGGCAGAAGTGATATGCAGGGCTTGGCCGCTGACATAGACAATGTTGGAACCGTTTGGGCTAAGCCGGGGATCGAACACATCCGGAGCCGACACTATTTTTTGGACTGACTCGGACTGAGTGTTGACCACGTAGAGCGATCCGGCGAGAGAAAAGATAGCCAGGCGACCGTCCGAGCTGAGACTGTAGGAAACGATCCCCGATCCGCTCTCTCTCGCCCGTTCCCGTCGGGCAAGCTCGGCTGGCGGAATCTCAGCTGATGTATCAGAGCCAGTCGACGGCTCAAGGTTGAGAGATCTTGGATTGGCCAAAAGGTGTTCTTGGCCGGAGGCAATATCAAGTCGCCAGAGACAGAGGACCGGATCGTCCGAGGCCTGAGACCGGAGGAAGAAAACCTGGGAACCATCGTTCACTATCGACAGAGTGCGGGGTGCCCCCGTAGTGAACCGTCGAGTAACCGCATACTGATGGGGGAAGCTCAAGTTCACGCTATGAAGCTATCGAGGGGGATAGGCTTCTTGTCACGGCATCTGGTGATGCTTAAACCCAGTGAGCAATTTGCCGATAGGGCGATGTTCACATAACTCGCGAGAAAAAGGTAACCCCCAATGGTCAAAGTCTGGATCGATCAGGATCTTTGCACTGGCGACGGCCTGTGTGCAGAAATTGCACCTGACGTCTTCTTCGGCATGGATGACGGTCTCTACTACGTGAAGGAAGCGGCCGAGAACTTCGACGCCGAGAAGCTCTTTGACGGTGAAGCCAACCCAGGCGGTGCCGAGGGTATGGCTCGGGTTCCCGAAGACGGTCTTGAGCGTGTTATCGAGTCCGCCGAGGAGTGTCCCGGCGAGTGCATCTTCATTGAGGTTGAATAGCCCCTTGTTCGGGACGACCTTGTTCAAACCCTGAGAGGGTTTCTAACAGAGCAATTCTGAACAGAGTAATACAGTCCGAAGACGAAGGAACCGGGCCCTTCCGGGTCCGGTTCCTTTCGTTCTTGTCCCCTCCCTGACCGGTAGATCCGGCAGGTCGAGCAATCCCGCTAGGGGGCTAGTTGGCGTTGCTTGCTTCGGCTACCCAGTTGATGGTGCCGATGCTGCCGTTGGGCGCATTCACACCGGCAGAGATGACAAAGGCCCCGCGAAGTTCCTGACCCGGAGCAAGGGTTACCGCACCGGTGCTCTGGTTCCCGGCTGGAATGGCTCCGGTGTCTGCTTCGACCACGATGGGGGTGACGTCCCAACCTCCACCGGCAACTCCCGGACGGCCCAGCCCAGCGGGATCGGCTCCGATTGCCGCTGGCAGCGAGGAGAGGTAGATGCGGGCCGAACGGTCGGTCCAGTCTCCGGTTGCGGTGGCGGCATCGGTCACTAGTCGGACATCCAGCGGGATGTCACAGTTGTTTTGATAGCGAACGACGTCGGTGTACATGACGCGGTCACCGCGCATGCCTCGAACCGTGATCTTTTCCTCCAGAAGGTCGGCGCCGTTGATCTGGATCAGATCGGCCGTCTCATCGGCGGAGAAGGAAGCGAGGGGGTCATCGGCTCCGGCTCCGGTATAGGAAGCGAAGTCGTCGCCCGCCACTTTTACGAAGCAGGCGTTAGCCGAGGTGACGTCGCCTTCCATGAAGTTGTAGACAACCAGAGAGGCCATTGCCGGGGTTGCGAATACGAGCATGGCGACGATAATGAGCATCGCTCGCCGGGATATGCGTCCAATCATGATCTTGTGGTCCTTGCCGTTGTTGGTTTATTGGTGGGGGTTTTGGGGGATGAGTTGCTTCCGAGAGGTTTCTTCGGCAACGACAGCGGGCCGGGTTGGACCACTCTTTCCTTCAGCGGCCTAAAGCCGATGAAGAGCACGGTCACCGCAACGAGGACGGCCAGGGATTGGCCCAGAATCCAGACGTCAACCACGGGTGGGTTGAGAAGGTGACGGAGATATTGGAACGCGAGAAGGAAGGCCCCCATGGGGAGTCCGGTGGCCCAACCTTGCAGACTGAGTGGATCCTTCCTTAGCCGGATGAGGGCTTGAGCGGCGCCAACACTGACGGCTACCACAGACAGAGCAGAAGAGAGGGAAACGATGGCAATGAGATCTGCCTGGCGGGCGACGGCCATCGAGAGGTAAGGAAGAACGTGCCAAACAAAGCGAATCTCGATGGTGGCGTCGAAATAGTTGGCCAGGAGGATGGAGGAGAATGCCTGGGTGACAAAGAGGGCTAGGGCGGCGTGGGAGGAAGCCAGCACCAGAGGGGTGTAGTCGGTGAGTTCCTCTTTTTTGACTTTGCCCAAATCCTCGGGCTTCGGCAGCCGATACTGGATAGGAGCGCGCGTAGACGTTGGCTCTGGCTGGGGTCGAACGACCCTCTTTCTGGTGCCTGTAACCGCGTCCATACCGGTCCAGTCGGCATGGGTCCCGGATCTATTAGGTATATATAGACCGAATTGGTATTCGCTCAGTCGGCGCTGGTCTGGGCCAGTCGGTCAAAGACGGGTCGCTAATCTCGCCCAAGGACAAATATGGCGGCCAATCCGGCCACGGCGGTACCCAGTGGTATGGCGTCGGTTTTAACCTTCTTATTTTCGCCCTTCTTTTCGCCGTCGTCCAACAAGCCGTCCAGGGGGTTGTCGCTGGCACCTTCGATGGCGGCGTTGACCTCGGCTCCGATTACAACCGAGATAGCGGAGAGTTGGAGGAAGATGATGAGGGCAGCGATGGAACCAAGAATCCCGTAGGAGGCAGGCATGGCCCCGGCGAACTTGAAGTAGAGCATGAAGAGGGCGACGAAGAGCAGGAAGGACAAGGCTCCCGCTAATGCTCCCACGTTTTTCCATGGAGTCCTGACCTTGCGGTCGGGCCCATAGCGGTAGAGGATGGTCAGACCGAACATCATGGCCAACAAGGCGACGGGGAAACGAAGGACATTGATGGCAACCGTCGCCGCCGATCCCATACCCACCTTGTCGGCGATGACCGGAGCGGCACCCAGTACAAAGCCCAAGAGGGCGACTCCCACAATGGCACCGGTGGCGAAGACGAAGGCGAGGAGACGAACCTGCCATCCCTTGCGAGTCTCTTTGGCGGCATAGGCCATCGAGATGGTACTCATCAGCTTGGCCAGCGCTCCCGAGGCGGAGAACAAGGCCAAGACAATGCCAACAACAAGGCCTGTGGTGCCGGCGCTTCCCTTGGCTTCCTCTACCGCGGTAGTGACCTGGTCTCGGAGAAGATCGCCAGCGCTCGCCTCCATGTTCTCGGTGATTCCCTTGATCTGGTCGGCGATCTCGTTGGGGTCGGTAACCAAGGCATAGATGGACATCAGGGCAATCAGGGTGGGGACCAGGGCCAGCAGGGCATAGAAGGCAATGCCAGCGGCGATGACCACTACGTTGTGGGCCTTAATTCGCTTGGGGACCTGTTTGGCAATCTCAAGTGCGGAGGGTCCCGATTTAGCCTCTTCGGATAGCACGATGTTGTTGGAGGTGTCGGTGGTTTTTGGTTCTGGTTTTGTTTTCATGGGGCTGGTGTTTGTCGATCGGCCGAGTTCTCTGTCGGCAGGGTATTGACATGGGCCCCGGTCCGGTCGCGGCTAGAAAAACCGCGACCAACTTCGATTGACTTCGGGCGGAAACGGCGCTGCGGAAAGTTGAGTCGATCAACAAGGATGGCTGCCAAGGAGAGCACCAGTCCTGCCGCGCAGAAGAGGAGTACGGTATTCTGAGTCACGACACAAAGTTAGCGGCTCCACGGGCGATCAAGCAGCCAGACCGATCAATCACGTTCGAGCACAAGAACGATGGAGGTCTCGGTTCGATCGGCCCAACGCTGCTTATAGTCCATGTCCATCCCCATGTCATATGTCTTGATCTGTCCTTCTTCGGTGAGTCGGTTGATTTCTCGCAGTTGGAGCAGATGACTCACCGAGAGCCGTTTGGCTGTCGGAACGTAACTCAGTTGGAGTCCTCGATAACGATCGCCCCGGACTCCGCCCAGGATGTAGCCAACGTCTTGGCCCTTGACCATGGCGATGGTGGCTCGGAGGCGTCCCCGGTTCACGAGCCGAGAAACCAGGTGGCGGTAGAAGTCGCCCATTTCTGGGCTGGTAATACCGTCCTGGGCTTGGCCCTTCCAGCTTTGCTGTTCAACGGCCATGATGCGGTCAAAGACCTCGTGATCGCGATCGAGGTCGACATAGGCTAGGCCCGCCTCGCGGCTCCTACGTTGGGCGTTACGAAGGTTCCGTCGGAACTTCGGTTGCCTTCTGTCAAGCCAGGGGCCGCCGCCCTGGCTCAGATCGATGACCTGCCGGGTGATACCAGCGGCAATACCAAGCTGACCCAGCTCGCTCAAAGGCTCGGCTAGCACGCGTACCAGTATGCCATCTTTGGGAAGGCCCGCAAGCACGAGGCGGTCCCAGCCTTGCTGTTGGCGGAGCCAGTCGGCGAGAGCACGCGCCACGGACTTGATGTCAGTTCCGATGATCGGAGAAGCGAAGCCCCAGAGTGGCTCCAGACCGGCGATGATGTCGTTTGCTTCTTCGGCTGTATTTCCTATCTGGTGTCGGGCGAGTAGTGCGAAGCCGGCTCCGGGTTCTTCCAGCAAGATTGGTTGAGCATCACGAGCGAAGGCGTAGGCAACCGGTTGTAGCCAGTCGGGGCCAGAACACCAGGGGTCGATGGATGGGGTGGCGTCGACGGCGGCCTCGAGGTCGAGCCAACGGTCCTCGGCTGCGGAGGCAGCGAGTAGCTTCACCATTTGAAGCCTAGGTCAACACATGGGAGGTTCGTGTCGCCGTTCTGGCTCCGCTAGAGCACTAATTACAAGGGTTCCGGAATCCACAGGACTCCCCCGGTGCCAGAACAGAAGCTGTGGGCCGTTTTAGCTGGCCTCATAGTGCAGCCGGAGCAGTCGAAGCTTTAGAGGACTCCTCTAGTTCCCGATGGGAAGGTACTGTTTTCATGAGCATCATGGTTGTTGACGATTCGAGCGTCATGCGCAAGATTGTTATTCGTAGTATCCGTCAGGCCGGTTATGGCGATCACGATGTCGAGCAGGCCGAAGACGGGGTTGATGCCCTGGCCAAGATCAAGGATTCAGAACCCGACGTCATTCTGTCGGACTGGAACATGCCCAACATGAACGGGCTGGAGCTACTGCAGGCCCTACGGGCCGACTCCATCGGGGTGCCCTTTGGCTTTGTAACTTCGGAATCCACCAGCGAACAGCGTTCCCTGGCGGTCGGTGCCGGAGCCGACTTCTTGTTGTCCAAGCCCTTTACCGCCGATGATCTTGCCGATCGTCTCGGCGAGATCCTGGACTGAGCGACATGTCGGTACGAATCCCTGAGACCTCTGATCTCATCCCGCTTTTGACCGCACTGATTGGGAAGGATCTGAGCTTTGACTCCGGCGTTGATCCCCTGACCCCAGCCGAAGTCGAACAGCATCTGACCCTCTTTGTCAGTGACGATGACGCCCCGCTCATGCTGGCCGGTGGGGACAAGGCCTTTGCCTATTTCTCCGGTGCGGCGCTAGCCATGGTGCCTAAGGGTCGAGCTGAGGATGCCATCACCGCTCGTGAGCCCGATGAGGATCTGCTGGAGAACTACTTCGAAGTCATGAACGTGGTGACTCGTGTCATCAACGATCAGGGTGGAGACCATGTTCGTCTCATCCCCCAGAGCTCGGTTGTTCTGGATGATCTTCCGGAACCGGCCAAGGGTTCTGGTCTGGATGTCAGCATGGATGGCTACGGAACCGGCAAGCTCTCTTTCTGGTTGTTCTAACCCAAGGGGCCAACTCCTGAGTCGAACCTGGTAGAGCCAGGCTCGACGAATGCCGTGAATCCGGCCTAAATTGGGTCCATGGTCCCTGCCGGCGAATCCTATTGCCCCCTGGTCCACGCCGCCATTGAACTCATCGGTCGTCGCTGGGTTGGTGTGATCCTTATTGCGGTCGAAGACGGAGCCGATCGCTTCTCCGACATCCGCGACGCGGTGCCTGGTCTTTCCGATCGTCTCCTGGCTCAACGTCTGCGTGAGTTGGAGAAAGAATCGATCATCGACCGGATCGGTGAGGGACGAGATGTTCGCTATTCGGTGACCGAGAAGGGCATGGCCCTCTTCCCGGTCTTCCAAGCCATCTCCGTCTTCGTACAGGAGTGGGTGGTCGGTACCCGGACTGATCGGGTAACCGTTTCTGACCCTGCTAGTTCAGACCCTGCTAATTCAGCCCCTGCTAGTTCAGCCCCTGCTAGTTCAGACCCTGTTAGTTCAGACCCTGTTAGTTCCGACCCGACTGCTTCGGTGTCGATCCGGTAGGGGCTGGGACAAGCGAACGAGATGGATGGAAACGAGGTCGCGGATGCTCTTGGACAATTCCCCACCCTGAGGGCTGCCTCCATTGTGCCGATCCTTGGGGGCTGGGCGAACTGGACCTTTGAGGTTGACGGTTGCTGGATCCTACGATTCCCACGGACCGAGACGGTGGCCGGGTCCACTGCTCGCGAGTTGGCGGTCTTGCCGATTCTTGAGTCGGTGATGACCGTTGCGATTCCTTCACCTCGGTGGATCGGTGAGTGGAACGGTCGCCCCTTCTTTGGGTACCGCAAGATCCTTGGCTGGCCCCTCTCCGCGGAGGATCCGGCCCGAAACGCCGGGTTGGCTAGCCAGCTGGCCCGAACAATCGGCGAGCTTCACTCGGTTGACCTGGATCGCGTTCGGACAAGACTGGGGATTGATGGATCGAAGGCCGAATGGACCGGCCGATACGAGGAGCTTCGGCGACAATCGGCGTCCGCGGTCTTTCCCTTACTCTCGACCAAGGAGCAGGAACACCTCAAGGTGGTCTTCGACCGTTTCCTTGCACGAGGATTCGACTTCGAGCCGGTCCTGGTTCACCGTGATCTTGGCAGCGATCACATCCTGATCGATTCCGAGGACGGCACGCTGTCTGGTCTCATCGATTTCGAAGACGTCACCATCGGCGATCCGGCCATCGACTTTGTTGGGCTCCAGATCGCTCTTGGATAGGACCAGACTCGAGAGATTGTGAAGGTCTATGGCTCAGCATTGGCCGGGGTGATCGATGATGCATTCTTCCAACGAGTTACCGACTATTGCTGGATCGGTTCTCTCCATGCGGTCCTCCACGGGGTAGCCACCGAGAATCACCAGATCCTGGTTGATGGTCTGGACGGTCTTAAACAGCGTTTGCCAGCGACCTAACCGGCAGTCATCTGCGCCAGAGGTAGGCAACGGTGAGACCGTCGCCGGTGATGAGTTCACTGTGGTCGGCGGGAATCGGCCACTTGATCGGGAGTTGTTCGTGAGCAACGATACGCCCACCGGGTGGGAGCTGGGCCAGCAGGGCAGGTAGCAGCCGGGCCGCGACTTCTGCTGGCAGGAACAAGAAGACGAGAGTCGGTCTGTCGGTCTCCGCTTCGGCGTTGGCTTGGATGGTGGCAGCGGCGTCGCCTTCGATGACAGCTATTCGTCCGGTCAGTCCCGCATCGGTGACCTTAGCTATGGCTGTGGCTACCAGCATCGGGTTGTTTTCGACACCGCGAGCCCGGCAACCAAACTTCCTGACCGACTCAACGAGCACTCGACCATCGCCGCAGCCAACGTCAAGTATCAGGTCTTCCTCCGTCGGGTCAGCAATCGAAAGGATGTCGCCGATCATGGAGGTCGGAGTGCCGAGGAAGACTCCGAGGTCATCCTCGTCGTGGGGGCTCCGAGCCTGGTCCTGCAGCCGCCCAGCCTTGTCCCAGACGAGCCGCAGCCGAGTAGTCGATTGATCGGTTCGGATGAGTGTGCATGATGAGTTGATCCGCAGGTAGGAGCTCCAAGCCCCCGCACTCATTGGTTCCTGAAGTTTGTAGCCAAGCTCGGACAGAGCCGAAACGGCGGTGGCTGCTTCCTGGCGGGAGCCGCTTAGGTTTGAAGCGTACGAAGCAGTGACCAGGTTGATTTGCACCGAGCAGTGCTGGAGCCGTGCGGGAATCGGGGACAGGGTGGCCGGGATTCCCGCCCCATCCAGAAGCCGGACCGCCTGAACTCCGGCTGTTTCGGCCTGATGAGAAAGCAACCTCGTGGTCTGATCGCAACCGTTCAGCAGCTTCTCGTCGTTCCCGTTCAGTGGTTGGTTTGTGTTCAAGATTCGTTCCACTTCGAGACCAAGCGTTCCCCCATGCAGGGCGGAACGAAGGGCGCGTGCAAGCTCTGAACTCTGGTACTGGTCCTGGACGGAGAGAGCAGAAAGCTTCCCGGATTGCTCACTCAAGGGTGATGCAAGACCAGTAAGAGCCTCCAGCTGGGCGTTAGCCAGCCTGTTGGACAGAACGGTCACGTGAGGTTCGGCCAGCATGGAGAGATGCCCGCCAGGGACAGAAACAACCCGAACTCCTCCAGTTGCCACCTCGGACCAGCCCATCCCATGCTCGGCAAGGCCGGGAAGAAACTGGTCTTCTTCGGCTTGGAAGACCAAGATCGGAATCGGGCAGGGTTTGAATACGTAGGCAAACTGGGAGGCCCAGTTGTCCTCGATGAATTGACGTATTCGAAGGTTGTCAGCAATGGGCAAGCCCAGTCGTTTCCTGGCCCAAAGGTTGGCCCGTTCTGCGTTGCGTTCGGACCTCTCTCGGAAGCTGAAAAGCCTGGCCTTGAGATAACCGGCACCATTGGATTGCAGCTCATGCCAGTGGAGGCCTAGTCGATCGAGCTTCGAGGGGGCCAGGGTCCTGGCGTTAGGCCCGGCTGCGTCGAAGAAAATCAGTAAGGCAACCTGGCGGCCCCGGGCAGAGAGATTGGCGGCTAGTTCATAGGCGACCACGCTCCCGAGAGAAACAGCGGCCAGAGTGATGGGGCCCTCGGGTGAGCAACGCACGATCTCATCGGCGTAGCAGTCAGCAATGCTGGCGACGTCGGTGGGACCGGTGGTGTCGAGAACGAGGCCAGGTAGTCCCAGACCAAAGAGTGGCTGGTCAAGTCCAAGATCCTCGGCAAGGGGCCGGTAGTACCGGCTGTTCTGGCCGAGAACATGGATCCCAAAGATTGGTGGCTTGGTACCAAGTGGCTGTATTGGGACCAGGTACCGGTTCTGGGTTTGGTGGTGATCTGAGCTATTCAGAAGCTCGGTGATCTGACGAGGTGTCGGATGCTCATAGAGCAGCGAGACGCTCATGTCGGCATGGAACTCTCGCTCCAATCCGAGGAGGAGCTCCATGGCGAGAAGTGAGTGGCCGCCAAGGTCAAAGAATGATTGATCGGGATCGACGGAGTCCAGCCGGAGAGACTTGGCCATCAGGGCCGAGACTCTGGCTAGTCGGGCGGAGTTGTCTCGGCCGCCGATCTGGTCCGATGAGCTTGTTTCAACATGATCGGCGGGCGGCAGAGTCGTTGGCGAAGTCAGCGGTAAGGCGGCCCCTGCTTGACGGTCCAGTTTGCCATTCGGCGATCGTGGAAGCCGGTTATGGAGCCCCCACCGGGTTGGCCGAAGAGGTGCGGGCAGAGCACGGCTGACCCGCTTCCGGATTGCATCCAGATCAATGGGCTCAAGGCCAGCGGGCTCCAGATGGGCGACCAGTTGAAGGTGCGGCTCCGATGCTGCGAGCAGCAGGTCTCGGAGCCTGCCCGCCGGGTCGGAATCCTGTGAAGCTTGACTCATGGCTGCTTTGAGCGCAGCCGCATCGGTGGCGGCGATGAGTTCATCAAGAAGGCGAGGATCGGTCGCGGTGACCATGACCGCACCGACCGTTGGGTCGGCTCCGATCACT
>JAUTBV010093740.1:0-17611 GCA_032361325.1 Lepetodrilus fucensis | reverse complement strand
AGCATTAGACACATCCCAACATACAGTTCACAACACACACCTAGCATTAGACACATCCCAACATACAGTTCACAACACACACCTAGCATTAGACACATCCCAACATACAGTTCACAACAGAACCTAGCATTAGACACATCCCAACATACAGTTCACAACAGACACTTCGAATTAAGTTTGTTCTCAAGATGAATCATGTGGGGATATCGCTGAAAGATACCATTACATTGAGGATTTCCAATAACAGTACAGTGGCCTGGTGTATACATTTACTGTAGACATTCTAAATATACGAATGATTTATTCAATAATACTGTACTATTTTACAACGTTGCCACCAACAGTATTACATCTATGCCGCATGTTCCAAATATCATTGTTCTTACCATACTTGTCCTATATTGACACTGACACTGTCACGGTGTCATGCCAGGTCGATATTGTCATGCTGTTACAGTCGAGCTTACTACCGTGCTATTGTATCCGGAAGTTGTTTTACATCATGCCGTGATACTCATTTATAAGTGTCATGATATATTACCATGATGACAGTAGATGGTTAACCTCCTTTGGTACCAAATACCTGCAAGGGTTAATGTCGGGTGATGCTCATCGAATGATGGTTTATGGTAAGCTGCCAATAGCATCGTTACATTTTCTAAACTGCAGTGGCGATTATTTAATACATACACATCACTTAACTCATCATACTTGACTACTGTGCATGGAAATGCCAGTATTCCCATAGGTTGTCATGCTGGCGTGTTTATAACCCTCCTGTCCGCTCTGATAGCAGATCTGCATTTTAATAGGGACTAGCTTGGGGAGTTTATTGCTTTCAAGGATACTCTTCTCACCGTAGTTCTACTTTCATAGCTATCTGTAGCCCATGCGGAGTTCTTTCTTTGCCGGTCCGCCGAACATCTGATGCCTGAAACTCAAATAGTGGGAGGACACTATACGAGGTAGGAAGGAGGTATCCGTGAGGTAGGAGGTATGTGAGGTACCATTTATCTATGAGGTATGAGGTATCTGTGATGTATGAGGTATCTGTGAAGTATGTCTGAGGTGTATGTGAAATACGATATATCTGTGAAGTATGAGTTACTACGAGGTACGAGGTATCCTTAACTAAGGTACGAGACATCTGCAAGGAATACATGGAGTTTCTGTGAGGTACACTGTCTGTGAGGTACACTGTCTGTGAGGTACACTGTCTGTGAGGTATATTGTCTGTGAGGTACACTGTCTGTGAGGTACATTGTCTGTGAGGTACATTGTCTGTGAGGTACACAGTCTGTGAGGTACACTGTATGTGAGGTACACTGTCTGTGAGGTACACTGTCTATGAGGTACACTGTCTGTGAGGTACGAGGAGTCTGTGCTGTGTATGTATATAGGCAGTATAAACTATGAGGTGTAAGCCCACTATGTTCCTACCATGACAGGCACTGAACTCCCGGACATCCAGGCGCTAGTACATGTGACTGTATAGTATCTGTGATCTCACACAGCCTTGAGACGAACACTATACAGAGTACTTTACGCATAGTTTAACAATGTCAGTCTTGTTTGGGATACTCCTCCAATACGAAATCCCACAAGAATTGATATTTAACGGCTGCTTTTATTGCATTAGCCTATAGTAGCTTCCCTTTCGTCATTGTTTTCCAGGGAGACTATTCACGTCTGCGCTGGCCGCACATTGACTATCGTCAGCCCTAATCAGATATTACATACGTGAATCTATCTTTCTCTTGTTAACCCAGTAACCCACAACCAGCAACATGTGTTTAATGTGAAAACTATGTATGTATGCATACGCCATACATACATAGAGTCGATATATACACTATACCCATTCAAATATTCATGTGGCATTATAATTAATTATAATCAAATGTTATTGCAGCTTTTTAAAAATATATATCAACTGTTGGATGGTTTTATTCAATTTTCAAACGAAATTGTGGATATTTAGGTAAGGTACATTGGTATACAAACGTAGCAGTGTAGTTAGATAATTGCATTGCAGTGTCTTTACTATGCAGACAATACTATGACAATAATATGGCAGCGTGTGAGCGCGCGTATGTGCATGTGCTTGCAAAGCTATAGTTTGTGTTGCATGAAGCACTGTTCTCAGAAGACTGCCAGTCAGTCATTCCTTGGGAAATACGGTAGCGTTCTGTCCATGGATTCGTCTAACATAGTACGGTCTGCATGAGGTGAACATAGAGATAGTCACTATGATAGTATACCGACGACCAGCATGGAACAACCAGTATGGACACCAGGTAGTGACAGGATGGACAGCTAGCACGGGCAGACAAACAGACAACACAGACAGACACACATGACAGACAGCACGGACACACGGATAGACAACACGGACAGACAGCACGGACAGACAGCACGGACAGACAGACAGCACAGACGGCCGTATTGTCCCCAGACTCATGCCACATATATCCATCTGCATCACGTAATGTAATAACAAGGGGCCAGATAAGATTAAGTTGCCCATTGATTTTTTTCATCGTTCTATTCGCGGGGGTGCTTCCCTGATGAAATTACTCCACACAGGGAACAAAAACGCGGGAACAGGTCACGTGACGCGAGTCATCGGGTTCCAGGGTCCATGGTATTATCTCGGTATTCATGGTAGCGTTATCTAGAATAATTACATATCGCGACCGTCTCTTCAAATACACCACCCCGGCTTTGATCGCTGGACCTTAAATGATTTTCTGTTTTTGGTGCCCTGTAATTCTTCCAAGCCAATATGGCGGTTGACGTCTGCTGTTTTCAAAGTTGGAGAAGCCATTATCTTCATACAGCTACCAGGACGATGTCCGACGATGAAAGGAAGCTTGTTTAGACAGGAAATCGAGGTTTCATTCAACTACTGCTGTGGCATTTCCATGAACTAATCTTTGAATGTCCGATTCTACTAAAGACTTCTAGACGGGGATAAGGTAGAAAGAGAGACTGTTTAAATAGTTTAACTGATTTACTATCTACTAGTGGTGGTCTTTCAATAGAGGAGACAGACATCACTAACACCACATTCACCAGATCAGACCGACGTCCATTATCTTCAAGCCGAAATCTAAAGCAGTCACTACTCAATCCTTCAAAGCTTTGCTTATAATTATGATTTCGTGAAGTTCATTTATCCTCAATCGTAGTATAATATCAATAGATCTAAACACACCGTCGACAGGCGCTCTATATATACGCCCTCACAATGGTCGCAATGTCGTGCATTCGTGATTTCCTGACTTCGTTTCAATTTTTGTATTCATTCATTTCTTTCTTTTTTATTTTACAGGAAGAAACGCGAAATATCTCAGAAAAACATATATACACAGAACCGTGGTTTAAAGAGCGATGCGAACATTTAAATTAAAGTATTTGTTTTTTCACTGTGAATTACTGGGACCAGCACGGCTATTACATGTACTGATGGTATTTGGACAGCCCTGGCAGGAAATGGGTTGGCTTAGACTCGGTACAAGATGTTCACGGAGGAAATTAAAACGAAATTGGATTTTTTTCCAAGGGAATTTCGACCATTACTACAAAGTAGTGGCCGTATCGAGGGAACAACTGGATTACTGTCAACCAGTTCCCTTGTCACGTGGTACCCTATAGGAATGCAGGTTTCTTGCAATAAAAAACACATATTAATACTATGAGAAGTTTGCATATGCGATGTTAGGCGTACACTTGAGATGGCTTCGTGTACAGACACATTAAAGTATGCTGTTACAGACGGCTTCTATGTGGATGACCTTTAACAGAGAGATAGGATGTGATATTTATTTATAAGCTGATTTGCTAATATTACCAAAGGGACACTGGATCAGATAGATCGCCGTTCATGTTGTAGCACGATAAAATACTGGCACAGCAGAATATAAGCCTACCGTAGATACAACATGCACAAGGTAACGTAATTGAGTAGGCAAGAAAGCCATTTTCTTTTCTTTCACATATAATTATACGAACCACATTTAAACATACTAACGGAATATTTCACCATATTAGCCATGCATGTAACCTTTGTAGCCGTTCATTTTGTCCAGTCATTAGTCTCATCCAGCCTATATAAATTGACCATGATACATCCTTAGACCAAATTAATTGAAGTTAGGATGTGGAATTGAACTGATAATACTCCACTGATCTCTGATGCTATCCACTGATCTCTGATGCTATCCACCGGTCAGATGATGGTCCTGGCGCTATCTGCTGGTCAGATTTGTGGTCATCGTTATATCTGGCTGTCATCACTGCATCAAGCACACTACAGCATTGTCAATATTAACGCAGATAGCCGTAGTGGAAAGCCATCCGCCGATGAAATGTCATCATGTTATAGATGATGAAGTCGATGGCCCATGCACTCCATTAACCGGAAATACTTCAATTTCCGGCTGACCGATCTCTTAAATTCATCAAACTGAATATCATATAACTATTTGTGAAAATCGGCATATTATGAATTATTTCTTCTTAAAACTATAGAAATAAATATCATCGAATGATATTTTAAGAACAAAGAACAGTTTTCCTTCAAAAGACTGAAGAGATTGCAGATATTGGTTTTTCCCATAGGCTCCCTACACTGTAAGTAAGACAGAGGGTTTGATGCTTGTCTGACAAGGTTACTGGCTGTTAGAAGTCACGTGTCCATTACGGTCTGGTCCATAGCTTATGTGTCCTCAGGTAACAATAGAGTAGACCCCCCCCTCCCTCCTGTCCCCTCCCTCCCCCCACCGCCCACAGTCCCACCTATTACCTACACTCACTGCATACGTCACCACGCACCCAGCCCCCTGCACCTTCACTGGGCCATCATTTACTAAGTAAAATACCATCGATTTGGCAGAGCAATTAACTATTCGTACTGTAGAGTTATCAAATCTGTGTATCGTCGGTGTAAAGACATCTGTCTCGTAGTATAATACTACTTGAATACCTACATTACTTGCACGAAACATTCACTGTCTTGCTGAAAAACTACGTCGTACCTATGAGACTTCGTCTGGTTTCCCTCCACCAGTGCGATCCCGCTGGGGTCCTTCTAATTGAAACAAGCTATTCGAAGCAATTCGCGTAGACAATGTATGCTGGACAACTTAGACCGGGAAATAACGAATAATACATCTTGATTTAAAACTCTAATTGTGGACTTGTATTGAGATAGATGAGAATGTCTTTCCCACTTAGAAACACTACTTTAAACTTGTGTTTCAATAGTCCAAGTCATTGTAGCATATGTTTGAAGCAGAATATATATTTAATTTACTGTCAAACACTAAAATAATATACTAATACACATACTAAGAGTGTGTTGTAACTGAATAATTAATACTTTTACCAACACTCAGAATATATCTACAACTTACTATTGGATGTATAACGCATTGCCCTGAGAACTATAAACATGATTTATATCTTTGCTTAACATTTCATCCCAGCGTTCGTCGTAGTTCATTACACAGTTCTGATATTAGTGTTACCAGGAAGGATAGAAAACCATCTGTTGCCTATAGTAGCCTGCACATCCCGAACCTTCTGCCGGAAGTCAGGGCACTAACTTGTAATATCGACCTATGGCGCATGCGCACCGACGGCGGTTCAGTTTCTTCTTGGAATGTGCAGACCTCTGCACCAGAATAAATGTAATCTCCGTTCTCATGTACTTACATCTATAATACTGTACAAGTCTTCATGTAACCTTGGATTAATTTCACCTAATTATTAATATACTTCTCTGACGATAGATCATATTTCTACTTACATTCTCTGTTCTGATAACGATTTCAAGATAGTATGTAAACGTAGATACACATATAACAACAATATTTATTTTTTAACATTTTTTTCACTTTGGTAGTGCATCATGTTCACTACGTTGTTAGTATGTTAGCTTCATTTCTGTATTTTAAACGTTAATTCTAATCCTTGGTAATTGTAATTTCCAATTAATATATTGGACCAGTTAGAACCGCATCTTGCACCAGTATGCCAATCGTCTTCTCAGAAGTCCGCATAAGAAATGACTACATTACCATCATTCCTGGACAAGAAAATTAATCATTCTAATTAATCCAATTACTATTTGATACCACCTGTTCCTTGATGTGTCGGCATTTCTGAAGACCCTTACATAAAGCCTTGTATTCTTGAAAGGCGCGGACTTATTAGTTCCCGTCCACTGTGTGGATATGATGAGCGAGGCTTGCAGCACGAGGGCTGGAGAAGTCTCCGCCGATTGAAGAGCCAGCCTAGTTACTTACGCTTGAGAAAACCTGCTCATTGAGAGAAAGCTGAAAATACTATTATTTGAGCTTGGTGTGGTGTGGTGTATAGGGCTGGAGGGAGGGACTATCTGTACAGCAGAACCGCCAGCCTGAGAGTCCCAGGTGAGAACTAGGAGATCTGCCTATTACCTTACTGTCAGTGGAACACAGCAGCCTCACAAAGCTGTCTTCAGATAATGGAATACCACACTTCCGGTCTGGGTTATGGGATATAAGAGTAAAGTCTGTCGGTCTGTGGTAAGTACATCAATATATTAATACAACTTACATATTTGATTATCTTTGCAACCTTTATATATATATTACAATGTTCGCTTCTCTAACAATCTTCAATTCATTCTCCATTCTCCTTTCCGATTGTTTCCTGGAAGTTGAAATATAAGTACCCTCTTCAATATGGCTCTAGTTTCTGTGGGTCTTTAATTATATTCTGGTGTACCCTTGTCAGCATCGCGAGCTCTTCCTGTAGAGCCATGTGTAGGACTGTGTAGGACTGTGTAGAGCCATGTGTAGGACTGTGTAGGACTGTGTAGGACTGTGTAGGACTGTGTAGGACTGTGTAGGACTGTGTAGGACTGTGTAGGACTGGTTACATAACACTTATCAATAGCCAGCACAGTGAGGAGATCGATACTGTTATAATACTCTCAGATAGCGGCCAATAGAGCCGTGTCGCGTCAACAAGCATACCAATAGCATGGCCACTCTTAACACTAACACCAATAGCATGGCCACTCTTAACACTAACACCAATAGCATGGCCACTCTTAACACTGACACCAATAGCATGGCCACGCTGTTAACACTAACACCAATAGCATAGCCACTCTTAACACTAACACCAGTAGCATGGCCACTCTTAACACTAACACCAATAGCATGGCCACTCTTAACACTGACACCAATAGCATGGCCACACTGTTAACACTAACATCATTGTTTATTCATACCGCATTGTAAGGACATGCACACATGCAATAGCCTGGGTGTGGATGCTGTGAATGTCCTTGTAATAGTTGATATGCTACATCCAGCTGATGTTGATGATAGGGGTGGACGTTAATGATGTAACTGTAGTGTGGTGCGCTTAGTGTGGTTGTGGTAGTGTACATGGAGGAGACATCTGATATGGTGGACGTTATAGATGTAACTGTAGTGTGGTGTGCTTAGTGTGGTTGTGGTAGTGTATATGGAGGAGACATCTGATATGGTGGACGGTATAGATGTAACTGTAGTGTGGTGTGCTTAGTGTGGCTGTGGTAGTGTATATGGAGGAGACATCTGATACGGTGGATGTTTGATGTTGATTGTGGTTCCGGTGTTGCATGTAGCTGGTGTTTCTGCTATGTGGACACGGTGGTGTGGTTGATGTGGGTTGAGCAGGTGAGTGTGGACGGGGTGTATTGCAGAGATGGTGAACGTGGAGGCTTGGTGGGTTAAGATTGGGTGGTTGGAGGCTAGTTGGGTTATGATTGGGTGGTTGTGCGGTGGAGGCTTGGTGGGTTATGATTGGGTGGTTGGGCGGTGGAGGCTTGATGGGTTATTATTGGGTGGTTGGGCGGTGGAGGCTTGGTGGGTTATGATTGGGTGGTTGGGCGGTGGAGGCTTGGTGGGTTATGATTGGGTGGTTGGGCGGTGGAGGCTTGGTGGGTTATGGTTGGGTGGTTGGAGGCTAGTTGGGTTATGATTGGGTGGTTGTGGTGAGAGGCCACCACTGCCGTAGGACGGAGGACGTGGAATGGTGCGCATGAATGTACTCAGATTAGGCAGTGCTGTGAAACCAGTCAATAGCCGATACCGTTACACGTTGAAAGCTATTCAACAGCTACGTATAGGTTACGGTACGCATATGTCGTATGCCACATCATGGTCATGCACTGAAACAACATCCTGATGCAATGTACATGTAGTTAGTATATCAGGTATCTGATGCAATGTACATGTAGTTAGTATATCAGGTATCTGATGCAATGTACATGTAGTTAGTATATCAGGTATCTGAGGCGAGGATATGTTCGTATGTCTATACCCTGCAATGCATGCCTCATATACATGTCAACACCAAGACTTTCTGAAGCATATGTATTTGCATACTAGCGATCAGAGTGTTGAACTTCTGTATGTTGACATATTAAACGCCTGAACTGATACCTGTCTACAGTTAATACAGTTAGCTTCACGAGATCCTCAGAACATGGCGCCGCCAACACATGCTATGATTAAACTCTCTGAGGGATGTTGCAATTCTCAGTAAATTCGAAACCGTGGAATGTGATACAAGGGAAAACGATATTCTAGGTTTTTTTGCGGCAAGCATGAACTACGTCTACTTAATGAGCCGAGGTGAACCAATTAAACAGCAGTATCCTCGTTAAGGGCAACGCTAGTTTCTGTGATCATTGGGCACGGGATTAACTCATTGAACACTAACATTAATGCCGGAAGCAGAAGAAGAAGGCAGACGTTTGAACATTCCTAAGAAATCCTACCACTTGGCTGAAACATTTCAATTTGTCTTTACAGCGTCCATAACAACATTGGCAAGGGTACAGTATGCTATAGGAGTATTCAATTATTAGCCCGATGTTTTGTTTCAAACTACATAATACCTTACCGACACACATACATTGACATATCATGTTATTTGTATAAACTTTACATAATTAGTGAACTAATATATAAATGATGTCGCTAAAACTCGTATAAATAAAGCATAGTTCATATCCTGTCTATATCTTAGTTATTCCCTAGAGTGACATGTCTAAAGTAATTCCCTTTTTAATGTTGAATGTATTGTGCATGACACTCTTTTTTGGCCGGTTAATTTCAATTATTTATACGATGCCAAAACAAGCATACCATACATCAAAAACAATGTCAGTCTGCCCTATGGCAGTAGTCTCGTGGATTGTCCCATGGGCACTCAATGTTCATAGAGCCAAGTATGTTGATTTTATTCTCCTCTTGATATATGCATCTATTAATGTGGGCACTTTGGGCCTGATCACTAGTGCAATAAATATTTCTGCTACAAATAGAGCGAAGCACAACACAAACACCAGTTCTCTTCATGTCTTTAAACATATCGCGATATTTGCACAGTAACCAAACAAAGAATGCTCATTAATCACGCTGTTATATTACGTGAACTTGTAAGAGATATTATCTCAATTCAGCAGGTACACGGAATAAGTTTTATTGAGTATAATAGTCTGCTTGTGATGTACACAACGGGCGCCAAACCATACACGAATACCATCTATTATACATCAAGCGCCGAGTGAATGTGCTTCAGATCCGCATCACTCTAAATCCTGCCTGGCGGTGTTTGCATAATAATGTCAACCAATATCTAATTCATTACCGATAGTCCAGTGTTAGAACGCCCAACTTGCTATATCCTGATGTTAATTTGTACTACAAGAAGAGTAATGATAGTATTGGCATTGGTAGTTAACCACATACAAGCCGAGCATATACGAAACTAATCCCAACCCTTGAACAACTCTTGAACTAGAGTCTAATCGCCGTGATGGCGTATGGTAACTATGCATATTCCATCTGAGCGGCAGCACACGCTGGTGTCGCCACCAGTCGCGACATGTCTGCAGTGAGGAGGAGGTTAAACACAGGATTGCACGGAACCACGCCCCGTGAATGCTGCATGTCATAGCACTGTTCTCCACACACCGACCCACGCCGTCCCACATCAGTCTTCAGTATCGACTCTGACGTCGTGTGGAGCTGAGCCTCGGGTGGAGGGGTATGTTTTCCCAGGTGTATCCGGGCACGTCATCCACGTCTGTCTGCGGACCATCTGATGTAAGTGGAACTCTCTTAGTTTTTTCCCGATCTCTTCCGTCTCTGTCAGATTGCGGGAAATCTCGCGTGATTTGTCGATATTCTGACGTATCTAGTTACAGTTATGAGTTATGGTAACATCGTGCTTACCGTTCGCACCTTCATGAAATATCACGTGCTTGGGTGGAGATGATTTATTTTGTTAACAGTCAGTACTTATTATGTTATGTTTACCGATATGACGGGGGGTTCAAATGTAAAAATCAAACCAATCATTTACATGCGTGTGTGTTTGCGCGTATATGTGTGCGTGTGCGTGTGTGTATGTGTGTGTACTTGTGTGCATGTGCGTGCATGTGTGTGCATGCATGTGCATGTGTGTGCATGTGTGTGCATGTATGTGCATGTGTGTGCATGTGTGTGTGTGTGCATGTGTGTGTGTGTATGCATGTGTGTGTGTGTGTGTGTGTGTATGCATGTGTGTGTGTGTTTGCCTATGTGCGAGTGCGTTTGCAATGCATGCCGCCATTGGAGTCTATGAGAGCTAGCCTAGGTGGGTCGCTTTATGATCCCCATGAGTGTCTGCATGCGACCTTACATTTCCTCTCTGAAGTATATGCAGTGTCGTATCCTTGTTTGTATTCAATAAATAATTCATGATGTTGATTTTTTAACTGTGATCTCGTATGTCTCAGACATATATTAATAATTAACGTCACTACACGGGTATTCTATACATGCAATACGTTTAAATCAGACCTATTTATTAATATGATATTCCTGTTCTAAAATACCACCTGATTTCAAACGCACACAACAGTGTGTCAATATATGCCTCTTTTATGCATCCTGTAAATCGAAGCCGACATTCTACGCCACACATACTGCTGTGTACGATGCACTCACAGAATGTAGCAACAGTCGGGGTATGTGTAAATAGTAATTGTTGAAAATGTAAATATACCTGCCTGTGTAACCTGGGAGGTATGCAAGTGCAAGACCATAACCCGAAGAATTGCACTGACAGCATCAGCGAGTACGTATATCGTGTGCAGACATCTATAGATACGTTAACGTGTCAGTAAACCATTCTAGCTGCAGCATTTGCCTTCACCGTGAACCGGTCATGTGTCCTATGAGCGCATCTGTAATACATGAGACAGGTGATCAGCACATCCTTAGAGACACATTTAATTCTCAAAGTGAAGCTCTACGTTATTTATCCATACGTAATGTGAACCCAATCGAGACTAGCTGAGATCAAAGTACAACGCTGTTAATTAAAGTGACTCAAACAGACGGTGGCCATGACCGTTTTTGTTATTTGTCATATGTAAGAAATAGAACTATATATATATATATATACAAATCTATGTTTTCAGGCATGAAATGCAACGCAAACTCATCGAAAATCATCCTTATTCACGAGCTTCCTTTGGGTCCCTTCGATGTTAGTCACGTGGTTATAATACGCTGTAATAGGCCTGGTAAGGGGTGGGTACATCACGTAAACTAGTGCAAATGCGTTGCTCTGCGCTTCGCACATATATCACTACACCTGCAGTAGACTGTAGCCATAATAACTATGCCGTAATATGGGAACAATGGTTTTTATAAACTGTTTTTTAATTAATGCACAGTTGGATCAGCTTGCCGCTTATACTCGTAGTAGTCGTCATTATTAGGAGCCTCCCTGTACCCGGAAGCCAGTTTCACAATGATGCTCCCGCCATTAATTTCCAGCCCTCTCGGTTAGACGGTTGACAGCCGAGCACGGTATTCAAATTAACGAAGATTGCGTTACGTGTTTAATGTCCAAAAAACACCTAGCATTTCACACGCTTCTGCTCACCTATAGATAGCAGTCTATGTAAATAAACAAACTGACTGCCCGGAAAATGAGCTTATCATTTGGAAGGCAATCAGTCACTGTACGTGATCATCAGTTGTTTAGCTGTATATATGAATGTTTTTACTATTATCTTGGAAAGTGACCACTGTAAGCACATTTCCAGATATAAGATTGTATACTTAATATAAGCTGTTCGTCACCTACCTTTTACCGCCTATAGGGGGGAAAATGGAGATTTATTTAGCATTATTGCATATGGAACTACGCATGAGCTATCTTTATATAAATTAAGCCATAATTTAAATAATTATTCCTATGTAACTGGGCACCCGGCTACCGTAGAACACACTACACTGGAGTGCTATACTAGGAATAGTATACGTTTCGGCATGGAATATCTATTGGATATAGAAGGTGCGAATATCTATATAAAGTGTTTAGTGAACTTCAGAAAGACTATCCATAATAATAATATGTCGATTTGTTTATGCTACGTGAATACTATGGATAGGTTTGAGATAGCATACACTCTTTGTGCTATACCGGTATAGATTATTAGATTATTAGATACCGGGTAGATGATAGGTGAACTATCTCATAATATTAGTTACCAGCGTGATTTCCGGGGTGTACGGGTTTTTACAAGCTGAAATTTCTCGTAGATACTTTTCACAGGACTGGTTATATCTAAAATATATGGATCTAGATACGGATGACTTATAAGATATGCCCTATATATTAGGTTATACAGAGGTAATATATAGGTTATACGGAGGTCATATATATATATATATATATATATATATATTGTATAGATAGGCAATGGATGTAATTAAGGAACACAAAGGCTAATAAAAAAAGTAAATGTTCATTTAATCGATATTCAATATTACAGAGATTATATGTTTAATCTTTAATCCATATGCTTAATCACATTATGCACCGCTTAGACAGCAATAATACGTTGTGCACTCGTCTGTCCCCTGATTGTCCTTAATTGACAGTCGTTAATTAGACTATTACCAGCAGTTTCCAGATACATCAACTAGTTTGCTTTGACAAATCGTGCATGTGCTAATACAAGATTTTATGTAGCATCGGAAATCGGTTGATCGTATTTGTACATGGAAAGTATATCGATAATCAGCAAACAAATCTCGATAGTAATGATATGTTCCAATTTTGCGATATTTGTTTTAGTTTAAATTTAGAAACAGAACCACGATATAGGTGTCTGGAAAAGTCGTTTGCGTTTATTGCGTTACGCTCAAATATGTATGGGTTTGCGAATTTTAATGATGTGCTAAAGCTACTAATAATCTATATTATGCATGCCATAACCAAATCTAAGATATGATGTGTGCTGACTGGAACTTATTACTTGTATATTACCTACTAAGTTATGCGATATGCATATGAATCAATGTTGAGCGCACGTTAAACTATTTTGTTCACATTTTACCTAAGTTGCTATGATGTATCATATAATATTGATCATATATTTACAAGAACTAATTACTTAGTGTTAACTTTGCCGCTGGAAACAGCTTGCGGCTGAATACAAGTACTAGTATTTTCCTGATACTATCAATAAGTATTACAGCTATTTATGATTAGTTACATGAGGGTATTAGAGATAATACCATGATCGTATCCAGATGTCATTGTACGTGTAGTGTTTGACTACGAGGGAACATCACCAATATATAAGGACGATACACTGCACTAAGACATAGAGCATAACACACAATATAAAACAAATGATACCAGACGTTCACAAGTTACATCTAATTACAAAATAACACGTGACATTGGACATATTGGCCCATATTATCGAACGCGGTTTAGTGTAGACCTGGATTAAGGTTAGTCTTGGTTTACGAAAACCCAGACTCTTGGTTTAGCAAAAACTATATTATAGAAAACAGGCATACCAAAACCAGATCCAGTAAATTGCTTTCCATAATACCGTTTAAGGTTAAACTCGCGTTTTAGAGCTAAACCTGGTCCAGACTACGTTCGATAACATGGGCCATTCAGTCTACACAGTATTTCGGTATTTAGGATTTTAATACCACTGACGTTACGTTTCGAATAGATCGCCAGAAACCTCCATGGCTGAGATAATCGACACTGTATCCGTTTACTTAAAGGGATGCCAACATATTATAGAGCGAACGTATTCATAATTCAGTTATTACGTCACATGCACCATGCTCGCCCACGAGTTGCACTGTACAGCGAGTTGTTACTCCACATGACGTACTCTGAGACTAGACGTGGACACTGCAGCGTCAGTGCCAGAGATTCTGCTCCACTGTGTACGACGCTAGTTTTGTGGTTCTGGGTTCATATATCATAATTAGCATATTAACACCGTGGGAGATAGTATGGGTTTATAACTCAACATTTTTGTTCTTATTACTTCAGAATTTAAAGGAAATATTTTATAAAAAAAACAACCTCATTCTGCCAACATAATTCATATTAAAATAGGTCTAGCTTTACTTACTTATATATGTGTCTCTTTCAGCATACATTAGCGAGTTGATTTTGGGCCCCATAACTAGCCATGATTATTATTGTTATCATCTGCTACCAGGCTGCATCATCTGCTGGGTGAACAGAGGCAACGTCGAACTAAGCCACTTGCCTATATCTCAGTGTGGGGAAGGAACTAATCCTAGATACTCTCAGACTCTCGGTCACCCATCCAAATATTGTCCGGGCTCGAACGTGCTTAACTTCAACCTGAACGGTCAACCGTGCAATGCACGGGACCACGTGCCTCATATTGTGACATTCTTTGACTTCATCTTTCATTCATAACGACTATTCAAATTAATATGCACAATTCAATGCAACATATCTGGACTGCCAATCAAAAGCCAACTTCAAGTGTGGTAACTGCAGAAATAGGTGGCCAATGTTACGTAAGTCATTCATGTATGAGCTGCTAGCAATGCTGAAGCATCCTCGTACTGCAGCCTGGTAGCATCAAGGACGACGTGCCTTCTCTACAGCGTTAGTTCTCACAGCGTCAGTTCTCACAGCAGTGCGGACTGTATGAAGTCATCCAATACAAGCAGGAGCTGTACCCATCTGTGATTCTGGAGTATAAGCATCTCTCCAGATATATGACGTCACGAGCCTGCAACAGGGCTAATTTTGTGAATGAGAACTTGTATACATAGGCATAGAGTTGATGGTAGACGTATTGCTGCACGATGCCGTATGTTCCTGTCAACAATGACCTGAATTAGAACCATGACTGCAAATGTTCCAGGTTTCCTATTGAAATACCTTTCCCAAATCTCCTATTGAAATACCATCAAAATATCCTATTGAAATACCATTCCCAAATCTCCTATTGAAATACCATCCAAATCTCCTATTGAAATACCTTTCCCAAATCTCCTATTGAAATACCTTTCCCAAATCTCCTATTGAAATACCATTCCCAAATCTCCTATTGAAATACCATTCCCAATCTCCTATTGAAATACCTTTTCCAAATCTCCTATTGAAATACCACTCCCAAATATGTACCTTTATTTGAGACTTTAAATTATGCTGTCAACAACTAGCTTTCAGGGTTATTGATTTACATTACTAAAACAATCCCACACGTATTCTAGTAAACGTTACACATACTTGTCAACAAACATGTTCTTCTAGTTCACGAGGATATCTCTAAGAGGATATCTCTAAGAGGATATCTCTAAGAGGAGACTGCTACGAGCAGGATATAGCCTAGGATGTTTTACGTCGAATGTTAGACCTTACCTATAGTGGAAACCAGTAAAACCTTTAAAGTGTTTCGTGAAATGGGACCCTGATTATGCCCGATCACATCTCGTGTATACACAGAGGCTGCTAGTCAGGATTCACGGCCGATCAAACTGTAGACATATTCGTAATCCGGGACCTTAACTTCACATAACACGGCATTTCAATTTGAATAGCGCACAGAAAACCACTTTACCGAGGCAGGAAACACGGGATAGTGTGTTCTAATTGATCAGGAGTCGCTGTCACGTCAGAGAATTTAGTAAATATTGGAGTGGGTAATCTTGAAAGGAAGATGAATTAAGATAGCGGACAACATTCTAACCGTTTTGACGTTATGGGAATGCGACAACTAGTCTGGCGGCCTTCTTCAGAGTGCACGCCATACATGTATATAATTATCCTCTGAATTGCCGATGCTAGTTAATGCCATCATTAAGTATTTGAACATTGAAGTAAAGCAGCAAGTATTGAAAGTAATAAAACATTATGCTTCGATTTGCTCAGAAATATTTCTAAAATAAGATCCTTTAGAAGTAGGCCTAGGTGCGCTTACTTGGCACTGAGTGCGGGAAGCCTCGGATCAACTGTCGAATAGTTCCTCTTGCGGGGATTAACGTATACCGCTACTAAATCTATTATTCATGTTGTTGATAAATACAGCCAGGAAACATTCAACAACACGTCGGTAACTGCAACATGTGAAACATGCAGACGTCGTGTGTTCATGATGTCATTAAATCTCTTCTTGTGTTGCATATCTAGAGCACGCAGTTTAAAGTTGTTTTGTATATTGATTTTCATGATCATTGGCTGTTAATTTCAAATATGATTCACATAGTAGTTCATGCCGTGTTTACACAGATGATATCCGAGCAGTATTCAGAGATATATAGGAGATATGCAAGAGCAGCTATGCCAAGGAGCAAGCGCTGACTATTTCAACGTAATTCAACTAACACTGTTTGAAATACCGCCCGTTGTTAGAAATCCATGAGATATTGCAAAGTCGAAAATGTCAAACTCCGTTAGTGCTAACCCTGTGTTGATCCACATTGTGTTTCTGCCCTTGAGCTTCGTTGTGTGGGTAATGGTAAGGTGTTAGAATGGTAAAACGTTGTACTGGAAACAACCACGGTTGTAGCAAACACGTGTATCTGCAGGTTGTGTAGAGTTCAGAACCATATGTTCAGAACCTCCGTGACCTTACGAGAGTCCAGCAGATACCTGAAGGCATACCTCACGTGTTGCTGTTTTCTGGATTGTGTTTCATCATTATTTCAATACACAAAGTGCCAAGTGAATTCCTTAGTGAACAGTTATACTTCCATTATTCGTGGACTATATATTCGCTGAGACCCGTGATCTATTCCAATAACAGTGCGTCAGTATTGCCAAATAAATGTCGATTATACACGAATATAATGGTTTAACCATTCCTCCTGGAATTATGATTCTATGAAGAGCTTATGTAAATGTATTTATTGTAAACTGCCCCCTCGTTGAATGTAAACACGTTAATAACAGTTGCAAGCGTTATATACAGCCGCGTAGTAGAATTATATTACTCCCAATTTACGGTACTTTCAGCTACAGTGACAGACGTGTGTGAACATACACCGGGAGTGTCTATGTGTGTTAGCAGGTGATGTGTGTCTGCCTTCATCTCCCGTAGTTGTAGTAAGGCGGCCATCACTCACGGTCTACTACACCGACACCAGAGATATACCACGTAGTGATCATGAGTGTGTCTGGAGGAGAGAGAGAGAGAGAGAGAGAGAGAGAGAGAGAGAGAGAGAGAGAGAGAGAGAGAGAGAGAGAGAGAGAGCGAGCG
>JAUTBV010093729.1:0-14166 GCA_032361325.1 Lepetodrilus fucensis | reverse complement strand
CTGAAGATGTTCAGAGCCGTCTATGACTGGGGTGTTTTATCTGGTCTAAAGATGTTCAGATCTGTTTCTCTGACGGGGGTGTCCTATCTGGTCTGAAGATGTTCAGAGCCGTCTATGACTGGGGTGTTTTATCTGGTCTAAAGATGTTTAGATCTGTTTCTCTGACGGGGGTGTCCTATCTGGTCTGAAGATGTTCAGAGCCATCTATGACTGGGGTGTTTTATTTGGTCTGAAGATGTTCAGAGCCATCTATGACTGGGGTGTTTTTTTCTGGTCTGAAGATGTTCAGAGCCGTCTATGACTGGGGTGTTTTATCTGGTCTGAAGATGTTCAGAGCCGTCTATGACTGGGGTGTTTTATCTGGTCTAAAGATGTTCAGATCTGTTTCTCTGACGGGAGTGTCCTATCTGGTCTGAAGATGTTCAGAGCCGTCTATGACTGGGGTGTCCTATCTGGTCTGAAGATGTTCAATGTCCTGATCTATTTCGGTTTAAAAGTAATCATGATGTCTGCATACTCTGTAAGATTTAGAACACTATCAAATATAGTACTTGGCAACTACAAAGTAATGTATAAAGACAGATGCCATACTTCTTGTAATATATTAGACGGTGACTTAACTTTTCAAAATTATTACCTGGCAAAATGATAATATACAGAAACACTCATCCTTTGGGCGAATCGATCTATCTTTTAATTATATAAATAAACACTTTTAAAAAACATATTGTAGGATTGGAGCAAATTGACATAAAACTTAAGTCTGTAATGGAGACAATATGTTGTGTAAACAATATCCAGGGTCAGAGATAAAACGAAATACGTGTATTATTGTCAATAGAAATAATGATAGAAGTACTGACCAAACAATTGATTGTCAAGATCCAACAACATAAAATCTTTGTCCCTATACGAGAGTTGCGGGATACGAAAATGGCGGAGAAAAAAATCCGGAAGTGGTACTTGGGCGTGCCTGCAAGTGGCAGCGTATGGGAACATGTCTCTGACATGACCAGTAGAATTAGCCTCGCCCTAGCATTGGCAATAAGCTCTACAGTGCTTAACTGGCTCTCTAAATGTCCAGGCATATTACTGTCTCAAGAGCTTAAACATTTAATGTAATGGGTGGTGAAGGAAATGCAGATATTCACCGCGACGTCTATCAACTATAAAGATGCATGGAAAACTGCTTTGTGATTCAAATGACTGAATGACTTAATTTCTATTTCATGGAAACATTCTCAGTATGACCAAAGTTAAATATGAAGGGGAGAAAACGATATGTTTTAACATTATAATAATTATGATAACCGTTTCCTACATAATTAAGCTGAACACAGTATCGTGTAGATCTATAGATCGTCTATATCGTCTTATGCAATGCAGTATCAGAGTGGTTACTAATTTGAATAAATATTTATGAAATAACATCACAATAATATCCAGATGTTGTAGCATATCACAGAATATACTTTGCTGACGCGTAATTCTTCCTATTATTTTGGGCGTGATCATACGTTTTTTCAAAAAGCAGTGTCACGTAAACCAGTGAAAATGGTGACGTTATCGAGTTGATTGCTGACTGAAATCAAAGAGGTTTGATACTTTTATATCACTGAAGTGTCATAATTGACGTTTTATTGAAGGCAATGCACCAATGAATACGCTGGTTCTGAAAATCAAATATATTGATGCCAGGACGCCATGAGGGTAGTAATCCTGTGCGTGAATGTTGAGTGGACATCAAACAATCTGTGTTTATTAGTGGGTAGCAAGTTAAGGATAAACAACGAGCATAAACACAGCGACACTCGAACTAATGCTCAATAATATAGATATGGTATAGATATACCGGCAGTATGACGTTATCCATTGGTCAAACATAAAAAGTATACTCAATAGATATTAACGTGTTTATATCGCGCTAGCCTCCATACATAAGCCAAGGTGTGTGCTCAAAGCATTACACTATTAAAAGTCAGTGCCACCTAATGTCAAAACTCAATATATTTTTTTTATCGGCTTTGTAAAGATACAAATATATTGCCGAGAAGAATGTTATTAGTAAATGTATGTTAAGCTTTACATTAGTATTACAGAAGATGTGGAATGTTTTTAAAGCCATAAACTTTCAACTGTTCTTGATATTTCCCAAGGATATAAGTTACTTTTGATGTAAAGAATGCTCGCACCCTCAGCAAATGATAGCATTATAGCATGGTAGAATTCCCTTAGATTGTATCGAGATAATTCCCTAGGATATAACCGTTGATGTAAAGAATTAGTTCAAGCGCAATAGGCATCAATACGCGTATTTCCAGCAAATGATATCATGATACTATGATAGCATTATCTCAAATTGTATCGAGGTAAAATACCTTATGATATACATGTAACCGTTGATGTAAATAATTAGTTCAAGAACAATAGGCAGTCAAATGCTCGCCCACCAGCAAATGCTAGCATGATAGTTTGATAGCATTCCCTTTGATTGTATCGAGGTATTTCCCTACGATATAACCATTGATGTAAATAATTAGTTCAAGAACAATAGGCAGACATGTTCGTACCCCCAGCAAATGATAGCATGATAGTATGGTAGCATTCCCTTTGATTGTGTCGAGGGATTTATCTAGGATATAACCATTGATGTAAAGCATTAGTTCAAGAACAATAGGCATCAATACTCGTATTTCCAGCAAATTATATATCATGATAATATGATAGCATGATAGCATTCATTTAGATAGTATCGAAGTATTTAATACAAGCGAATCAATTCGTCCAAGAACAATAGGCAGCCATGCATGTACCAATAGTAAATGATAGCATGATAGCATTCCCTCAGATTGTATCAAGGTAACATACCATATGATATACATGTAACCTTTGATGTAAAGAAATAGTTCAAGAACAATCTCCAGCAAATGATATCATGATAGCATGATAGCATTCCCTCAGATTGTATCGAGGTAAACTACCTTATGATATGCATGTAACCGTTGATGTAAAGAATTAGTTAAAAGATAATAGGCAGTCAAATGCTCGCATCCCCAGTAAATGATAGCATGATATTTTGATAGCATTCCCTTTGATTGTGTCTAGGTATTTCCCTATGATTTCCCCAGTAAATGATAGCATGATATTTTGATAGCATTCCCTTTGATTGTGTCGAGGTATTTCCCTATCCATTGATGTAAAGAATTAGTTCAAGAACAATAGGCAGACATGCCCGTACCCCCCAGCACATGATATCATGGTAGTAGCATTCCCTTATATTGTATCGAGGTATTTAATACAAGCGAATCAATTCTCGAACTCCGAATCCATGTGTTAACACGCATGGGCATCCCCAACAAACACCGCACGACAACGTTTCTCTTTGAATCCTCCGAGTGGCGGGCAGTCGATATGCCCAGAAGGTTCTTGTGTGAATATTGGGGGGCTGTTGACTTGTTCATTGGGCAAACACTCGCTACCTTTGTGGACGCTATTGTCTTCGGAAAGGTCGATCTGGTCCGAGAGTCGGATGAAAGTGATACAAGCGATATACGCGATCAATTCTATTACAGGGCAGCTACGGCACTCTTGTACGAAACGGCGTATAACGCTATGGTAACTTTAACTTCAGCCTTCATCATACATCACCCTTGCACCAAATGTTGGAGTTTTTTAACGATATCATAGAGTTATGTCGTTTCATATAGGAGCGCCTGCGACTAATTCCAATGCTAACTAAGTCCGTCGATAAATAATGATAGTGACGTAAGGTAAATAGAGCATTGGTTCCTCTTTCTGACAGTCGAGATTCCTGATGTGGAATGTCAAATAAATATTTGGCTGATGCTCAATAGTCTGTAGGTTTTTTTTGTTTTTAGTTCAAATAGAATGAATATCTATTTCAAATCGTGATTGATAAAGGGAACGATATGTTCAAACGAAACCAATATGTGATTTTTCTCATTGGATTTACAGCTGTACCGGGATAACAATACGTTATGGATGAGATATTAACTGAATAGTGTTTATCATACTTCTACTAAACAGCTACTTGGTCAGTGCTATTATTAACTAATACTAGTTGTAGTAATAGTACTAGTAATAGTAGTAGTAGTGGTGGTGGTGGTAGTAGTAGTAGTAGTAGTAGTAGTAGTAGAAGTAGTAGCAACAGAAGCAAAAATAATAATAATAATAATAATAATAGTAGTAGTAGTAGTATTAGTAGTAGTAGTAGTAGTAGTAGCAGCAACAGCAGCAATAATAATAGTAGTAGTAGTAGTTGTTGTAGTAGTAGTAGTAGTAGTAGTAGTAGTAGTAGTAGTAGTAGCAACAGAAGCAAAAATAATAATAATAATAGTAGTAGTAGTGGTAGTAGTAGTAGTAGTAGTAGTAGTAGTAGTAGTAGTAGTAGTAGTAGTAGTATATTATTATTAATATACATCCAGAATAACTGCTCAAATGCGTGTTGGGGAATTGTGATGAATATAGAACGGTGACATTGACCATCAACCATCGACTGATGTCCAGTAGGCAATGTTCAATAGTTTCAGAAGATGCTACTTACCGTACTTAGAGTATTTAGAAGGAAAACTAATTATTCTAATTATATCTGTCTGCCTAATTATCCTCTGAAGACCCACGCCCATGATCAGTAGTTGTTTTAATATAACACTCCGTAGGCCAGGGTGTCGTTTCTCGAAGCTCTCATATTATGAAACCATAGCGCTCTCGTAAGTGCAGGATCCCCATGTATTAGAGATCCCCATGTATTAGAGATCCCCATGTATTAGAGATCGCTACGAGAGTCATTATGGTATGCTAATAGATATGTGAACTTCGAGAAACGATGGCTATGCCTAGTTACAGAGGATGGGTCACTTGTACATGGCCCCGTCCGCTGCTGACGTCGTCAAATTAACATGTACGTCAACTACATGGTCAGTTATAGCAGGATCTAATAGCCGGAGACAGAACAGAGAGGAAATATGCACGAGATTAGATTTGTAGGGGGAGGTAATTCAAGATACGAAGTCCTACGTCGGTCCGGTTGAGAACGTCAGAGAAGTAAGTTGCTCAGCATAGGTTGATACTTCCACACGCTATCCTTCACACGCATGCATTGAGATGGTATTATATATGTTACAAACACCTGCGCTTCACGAAAGGATCGCACCATAGTCCGGACGTAAATCTAGGTTTACGTCATTTCCTGTTAGAGTAGAAGTATGGCGAACGGCCTGATTTATGATCGTACTATTAGAGTGCGACCTCTTCGTGGAACGCAGGCCTGGTTCCATTCTCAACTCAAAGGTTCCTTCACAAATCCCCATATAAAAGCTTGAGCATGAAATCGTACAAAAAAAGTTTCGTAATCTCGGAGACTGGTCCAGAAACCCAAAGAATAAATCTTGTAAATTGTGATAAAAAATACATAATTGAATGTAGGCCTAGATCTACGTATTTCTTTACTTTTCATAACCAAATTTGAACAATACCTCAAAACGTATTTTTTGACGATTCAGCATACTGGTACATAATACCAACGACATCTAACTTCACCGACGGTGAAATTAGGCGCAACACAGTAGTACGGATGTGGATTACTATTGCGATATGCAAATATTAACCAAAGGCTATTCAAATATATGCCACGACCTTGATTAAATACTCTTTGAATGAGAGTTTCGCGAAGCTGGTGAAAACTGAGTGTGCTATAATTACGAAAATGTTTGAAAATAATAAGGGGGCAACTGACATGTTTGAATATGATAATGGCATCACGTGTTCCCCTATAAATCTATATTGAGTGCCAGACACAACTCTGATCATATGACATAGGGAAGAATTAATCCATTATGGCTTTAGTGGCTTATGATTCAATCGCATTATTGCGGGCACTTAGTAATGGATAGATGGATACCGATAACATTATAGGCAATACTTGAAATTATGTTACTTAAAGTGGAACAATTTCAACCTCAACGAGGCTCTGGCTTGTATTGTTGTTACTAATTTCAAGTGTGTAGATATTCACATAATAGATACAGAACATTGGTCAATTGCAAGTCAAATAAAATAATAAATAATTTATAAAATAATTTCATAAACTAAATAAATAAAAAATAAAAATAAAATCGTAGGAATTATAATAATATTAAATAATAATAATATTAATAATAATAATAATAATATTATAATAATAATATATAGAAATACTATGATTTATTTGACATATAGACTTAAAGATGTATTTTACATTTTCATCGCTTTATAGACTGATTTACTGTATTATGCACTGTCAGTATTCTGCACTATGTTCTACACGATATATTATGACAGTTTAAGTCTCCATCTTCGACATCGATTGCTAATTTCCTATCACGCTCTCATATCTATCATGACAAGGCCGCCTGAAACACGATACGGCCAAACGTCGAAAAATATCCCCTTCGTCTTTCACAGGCTAATATACTATTGGTATAACGAACCTTGATGATATATTAATAGTCAATAAACCGCCATTAGCTATTGGTATAATAAATCACGCATTTGAATGAATATTTTAGGGAATCTGTGGACTATCAGTTTCTGAGTCGGTGAGCTTTAATACTCCCATTTGGGGTACGACTGGTCGTTGATGGTTCGTTATGACAAGCCTCGTGGAGGTCATACAACGACTAGTATTAGAATAAGAAATCGACATCGCAATGTTTTATGAGGGTGATCATATTTTCATAGTATTATAGCATATTGATTCGATCATTAACTAGTTTTATGTACGTAGAAAGAATCAAAGCAATATATATGAAATGAAATATTTAGAAGGATCCATAAAATGAGTGCATAATATGAATTCAATTTTTTTAGTAGATATAATTAACAGGTAACTACGTTACAATAACATTTACAAATAATGTAAATTAACCTAACGTTAAGATAATATGTTAGTTGGGTTTACTATTCATAATCCTTACGTAGCGTGTACCGTCATTTAATTAGTTAAATTAGTGAACTAATCAGGACAAGATTTCACTTATTTTCAGTATATTTGGCTCCATGTTAAAATGTGTAACTTTGAGGCATGCTAGTAATTGAAGAATCTTCAATTACTCCATTTAACTCTAGGGTATCTGAAAAAGGGAATCATTCCGATCACCCTGTGATTCGAACCCGAGTTGCTGGATTGTGAGTCCAACGCTCTACCGAATGAGCCAAAGAGGTAACCCCTCTGGTCGAGACCAGTATGAGCATCTTATATCACACCCGGCTACATATCCTTGTCTTGTGTCCATACATCATGCCTGGAAAATAGCGGACTGTTCGTTCTTTGTATGAACTACTCATAACTACTGATCCGCAAAGTACATACTGAGTCACACATGACAAATGGCCATCATGTCCCTATGTTCAAAATGTGTTAAAAATCAATGTGGTTAAAATTGTAACCAATGAATCCCTAAATCACATGTCATCATTTGTTAACTTACAACGTCATCATTTGTTAACTTACAATGTCTGCTCAGCGAGTCAACGGCCATGAGTGGCACATGTACGATATTAAATCATTCAGATGGTGGCCGTTGTTTTACTAAACACGCATAGATCTGTCATGCGAGCAGTGTTATAATATTCATCAGGCAATACTCTGTGGTGACGTTGTAAGGTTCGGCGTTTCCTAAGATTCATTTCCTGCAGGAAATGCAATCACCTTTTCAAAATGCCAAGCAAATATATTCAGTCTTAGGATCAGGAGAATGTCGATGGGCTTCGTTTGTCGTTGTAAGCACGTCCAAAATGAGGCTGGTGATGCTGTATGTCCGGCCACGTTGTAGGCTGTGAGTGTATGTCCGGCCACGTTGTAGGCTGTGAGTGTATGTCCGGCCACGTTGTAGGCTGGTGATGCTGTATGTCCGGCCACGTTGTAGGCTGTGATGCTGTATGTCCGGCCACGTTGTAGGCTGTGATGCTGTATGTCCGGCCACGTTGTAGGCTGTGAGTGTATGTCCGGCCACGTTGTAGGCTGTGAGGTTTGCGTCGTTGATCGTGGGTGGCTTCTGCTCTGCTCTCATTCGTACAAGTTGAGCATTTATCATCTACGACTGAAGTTCAACCAGAGTATTACTTTCCTCTCTTGAGCTTTGCAACTAGTCCAGGCCCCGAGATTACGAAACATTTTGAGCACGATTTATTGCTCAATTTCAAATTTAATATGGAGAAAATGCTTTGAGTTTGAAATCGTATTCAACAAGGTTTCGTAATCTCGGGGCCAGTTAACTATATGGTTGACTATACGGTACCTTACGAAAGGTATTGGAAAGTAAAGGTTGTAATTATTCATCTAGGTTGCGACTTCGTATACTACGTAGTCAAGTTAACTATGTATAATTTGTAAATTGCGTACCTTTAAAAGCTTTTACAATTAAACTTCAACTTGCTATAGACGGTGGACATGATTTGCGTCTTACAAAAGCGTAATACAGGGATACATGTAGTTACTAGATAAATACAGTACCCCCTCAACACCATCCACCCACCCACCCACCCTGTACGAAACAGCGGAACTCCAAGGTAATACAAACGTTCTAATCATAAGGTTGGGGTCGCATACACCTATTGCACTGGTATCAATGATAAAATAGCAATGCTTTAGAATCAGCATCAATTAAGGTTGGAATACACAGTGACTGTTTTTTTCTGTATTCATTCACAACTGCAATGCAAACAACCAAGTCCATAAACGGAAGTGTCCGTTCGGACATACAGCTCGTATGAACGGTCGCATTCCAGCACGTTCTGACCGGATGTGAGCCACGGATCCGGAAGTCAGACACGTGCGCGCGATATCTGAACATTGTTTGCATGTAAATTGTAAATAATGGTTTATATTGATTCCTTTTGGAAGTAGGATAGTATTATTTGATCTGATGCTAAGGGCAGTGATACTAGTACGTAGTGATACTAGTACGTAGTACTAGTACGTAAACTGGTAACAGTCTGGAGTTTGGCAGAAACCGCTGCAGCCAACTTCGAGATGCCCATTTAACAAACGTTCGAGTACACCACTTCCGGTCTTCACTCGATGTCGTATTCCAAGAGCTGAGTTAATAGTCGTGTAGTGGTGATGAAGCATTGTAACCACTCACAGTGAACAATAGCCATCACGTTCTGGAAGCGCGGCTTTCAAATGACACTGCTTTATCAGAGTTCAAATAGATGTGCCGGGTAAGTGGCCATACGCGCTGTAAAGTGGATGCGAAACCTTCAAATGAAAAAAAAAAGGAAATGGTGGTAAAAAATACAGGAATCTTTGTATCTACCATAGACTCGCATGGTCTTTGGAATTGGTTGTTGGCGGACTTTAGTATCTACTGTTTATAATTATTACTCTATCGTTGAAATGTATAACAGTTTACAAATAAATTAACACCACAGTAATACCACATGTATCCAGTCTTCTATTGCACCTTCTTTGACAATCGCATATCTCAAGATGTAACTGTCCTCGAATACTTTATATTGTAGTGTATACTTGTATACCATCCTATGGTCATTCTTCTTATGGCTCTGTAAACGCCATACGATCCAAACGCATCAATGGCGTAGTAGTATCGAATACCAAACGTTTATCGAGTATTCAAACCTAACGGAAGAGCATGTAGAGTATAATTATTCAGGCAATACGTGTCATTAATGATAGTATATATATAATTATTGTAAATCTGTAAATATACTGTCAATATGTAGTACATCACACTTTCAAACCTGGTCATTGAAAAGTTCAAATCTACTCGTTGTTTTTCAATCAAGAAATTGGCAATAGCATTCTCCTGCAGCTCACCAATATAACTTATATTATTAGCCTCGTTATTTAATTCATTAATTAATGTAAATTAATACGTATTGTTCTATAAAATATAACCTATACCGTAGTTCTTTATTACTACTCATAGAGATTATGACTTCGGAACATAATAGAACTTGTCTTCATAGTATCTAAACTATATAGTGCATTATCTATTGTATATTTTCTTAATAATCTGCCGTTTAAATATAAATTAATCTTTCTATTATTTTAGTTTTGGTTATGTTCTATCTTTAGGAATTACTAACGCAAATAGTTCTGTCTTGGCGAAAATGTAGAATTGGATACAAAACTACTTTGTATTGGTCATTTAAATGATAAAAGAACATCGGAAAAGCGCAGTTGGATGTCTACCAATATAGGCCCATTCATTTGTGTAAGCTCGTTAACTAGAGTGCCTTTTCTTCCTTTATGTTATATAATTCATCAAACTAAAATGCATGTATCTATTCTAGTAAGCGCACCAAATGAACCTCCGTCAAACTGATAAAACACAAGTCACAAACGTTAGTAGGTTCTTCTCCATTTAAAATACGTCGATGGTTTCAACATTGCAAGACAGATGACATCCAAGTTAATTTGGTCCGCATTTCATTTGTTAAATCCTATCTAGTATGACATCACCGTTTCTGTCTTCCTTTTTTAAATTTTCTGTCAATATTACCCGTGTACACAAGATAATTGCACGGTGCGATGTGAAGATTAACTGTAAGTGCTTACCTTTGCGTGTCTATAGTACCACCCTTACTGGCGCGTCCCCATGGCACATTCCATAACTTGTGTTTTCCGAAGCTCCTCGCACTCGAGTCCCAGTCAATCACCGATGCGCGGTCACTTCCATGCACACATTGGGACGCCCGACGGATCAAATGCCGTTATATATCGTAGAGGAAGTCGCTAAAGAGTCACGTGACTCGTTGGCGAGGGACGCTAAAAGCGTGACTTCCGCTTTCTTTAAGGCCGTTCGTCGTAATTGGCATTGAATGGCGATGACTATCGATTTAAATGACGATGGTGCCCCTTATATACCATGGACTGGAGTGCACCTCTAAAGGTAGAAACCAATGGGATTAGTCAAGCTATTGGTCTACTGGCCCATGTACATATGTATGTCTGTAAATGGACCTCTGTCAACTAGAAACGTGGCGTACTCAACGACTGTGGTCAAGCGTTAAAGTAGAAACGGCTAGTGGTCATCGCTCAAATTGATTTATTGGTATAGGATCATATAATTTTCTTTAAAACATATTTTGTACTGTTTGGATTTTTTTAATTCAAATTTTCCTCACGAATTATTTGTACGTAAAAGGAAAATAGTATTTCACAATATTTTTGAAATATCTATTGAAATATCTATTCTATGGTCTTAGCATACATAGCCTTATAACGTTTAATCATCAGTTCCCCGCCGTCAGTTTGCAAACCTCCTGGAACTTGGGTTCGATACAGAATGACTGCCAACTCGATTCAGTATTGTATGCCTAGTCTGTTCATATCCACCATAGATTCGCATGCTGTTAGGAATGGGATGTTGACGGACTTACGTATCGGCGATTCCAATGGTATGCGGATAACAATGCCCTTCTGGTCCATCAACCACAACGGCTGTTGGCCATTATGTGTATGGCCATCACCCGCTGTGTGAGTCCAAGTAGCAACGGCTTACCTCCATGAACGATACCAGTCAAATAGTGTGGCATCACATAATACTAAAAATCAACAGGCATGCAAAGTCTTCTTTCGGTTACGAACCGAAAATCTACTATAACGTAGTCAAATAAATGTATGTCTGTCTGTCAGTCAAACTTACCTTTGCGCTATTTCAGGTGTGGTATTACAGTTTACGATTACTTGCCTCACGAATATTGTACGGCAATATGGTTTGTCTCGTTCGCTTTTATGGACTTTTAATGGAATACGATATTCCATATTGGAATCCAATAGTGTCCCAATAAGGTAGCTTTTTGGTGTAGCCATTGTTAGCCATTAACATGTACAGCGTATGCAAATATCGAATATCTCGAAATGTCAATGCCTACTGCAAGTTCCGTTTATAGTATAAATATTGTTCTCTACATGTCTATCACAATCTTTCAAGGACTGTGCTCTTCAAAACACTCGTTCATATACACATGTTCGATTAATCCATATATAACATAGTATGGATAAAAACGACTATGCCTGTGGTGATGGAGGGTGGATCAAGCATTAACAGTCGATATCCAATACCCAAGACAAAGCCACCGAAATCGGTGCGGGCCCCCGGCATCGGGTCGTCATGGTGATACAAAAAAAATGGTTGTCAAAAATCACAGGGAGATGTGGTTTTGTCCTGATCGGCGGGACATACACCAAAGTCTCCTCTTTGCTTCACTTTCCGCTAATAGACCCATTGATCAGACATCATTGATCCTATTGAAAAGGCCTCAATGAAGTCTATTTCACAATTAAATAAGCCTTTTAAAGGACACTTAACGTTCACGTTTTCAAAGCGAGCTAATTGTCGCTAAGCAGGCGCGCGAGTGTTCACTGCATTTGCTCGCATTTAAGCCGGAAATGGCTAATTCCGCCACTTTATCAAATAGAATTCTGTGTCAGGTAGTCGTGTCACGTGACTAAATAATTCCATATTTAGAATTGGTTCTGATCGTCTTGACGTTCCAGTAGAGTACCCGACTAGACCACGTTTGTCACAATACCGCCTACCGGTACTTTGCCTTTAGTTGCATAAACCAGTTTTCTGAGCAAGATGTTGGTCGCAACCTCATGTTCATCGATCTACCAAAAGTAATAGGCTTTGGGAGAGTTTGTGTGATCATTTTTTTTAAAATTTATTTAATGTTGTTATTTTATTTTCTCTTTATGTTTTTGTCAATTTTGCTTTGTTTTATTTGTGTGTTAATCGATTATACCCACGAGCAGAATCTAACAGACATGCTTACCTGTCGAATCTAGACTTCAACAGTGGAACATAACATTAAGCTAGTCTACGAGATTCCTATATAGAAAACAATGTCCGACCCTGCTATAGTTTTCCATTGCCATGATTTCACCACAGGCACTTTACGTAGGCCAATTATTATTGTTTATACATTATTTTATAAAAATATATAACAAATTAAATGTCAGGATTCTTTTAAATATGTTTTTATTGTTATACTATGTAGACCAGCGATACTATTGAAAAGAAAGAAAGAAAAAATAATAATAATAAACTACGTCGTCGACATAGACCAATTGTGAGACTAAATTTCTAAGTGCTGAGAAAGTTTTTTTCCAAGCCACGAAATGTGGGGATTTTTTTTTCTGAGACACTATGAGGTGTACTGATTTTTCCATTATTGTTTTCCCCACAAATTTCACAAATATGTCGTCGATGGGTCTGTTTATTATTATTATTTTGTTAATTATAATTTTGTTTTTCAAAATAATAATTGGTCTGCTTCAAGTGCCTGTGATCTCACTTTCAATGTGCATTCGCCTCTGTTGGTTTTTTTTCTTCTGTTTTTATTTTTAATTTAGTTTGAATTCCAACGCCTGCAAACTTTAGTACAACATAGCTCATTAATCACATGGATTAGTGTTCAAGTGGATAAACATGTTAAGTGAACTGCAAAATGAATATTCAATTTTGTTTTTAATATATTTTTTAATCGAATAGTTAGATGTCGTTTAGGCTTTGATGGTTTCCTCCCGGCCAAACAAAACATGTATATTTTATCCTTAAAATCAGAATGGCCCGTATTGATTAAGAGGCGATATCAGATTTTCCAATCAGTTACATTTGATCGCTCTCAGTTTCAGCCAATGTTAAACCTAGCACGCACTCGGGGACCCAACAACACCATTGTTTGCATGTCTCTTAACATTCGTGTTCCCTTGCCTGCCATTGTCTGTGTTGTTTGAGCATGCCCTGCTGACCAAGAGATGGGCGTTGGGTTTTCTGGTTCCAGAGCAATCGACATGGATTAGAAAATGGAAGACTTGCTGAACGTGTAGCAACGTCAATGTGTGTGAGACAGACAGAACACTCGGGGCCCTTGTTGTTCAAAATGGGCTATGAGTTGTTCATTTGACACAGAGAGAGAGAGAGAGAGAGAAAAAAATTTTTTAGAGAGGATGTGACTGTGTGAGAGAGAGAGAGAGCGCGCGAGAGAGAGAGATATAGTGAGAGAGAGATAGAGAGAGAGAGAGATAGAGAGAGAGAGAGCGAGAGAGAGAGCGAGAGATATATATATATATATATATATATATATATATAGAGAGAGAGAGAGAGAGAGAGAGAGAGAGAGAGAGACGCTAGC
>JAUTBV010093719.1:0-17614 GCA_032361325.1 Lepetodrilus fucensis | reverse complement strand
AGCATGAAATCGTACTCAAAGTAGTAGTGGTAGTAGTAGTAGTAGTAGTGGTAGTATTAGTATTATTATTATTAGTAGTAGTAGTAGTAGTAGTAGTAGTAATCGTACTGTAGTAAGCAAACAAGACAATCTCTCATTCATATGCTGACATACAGGAATAATGCGTAGACTTATATTCGGTGTATTATGATATACAATGTTGAATGAATTCCCATGTGACTTCCCTGCTCTTGACATTTGCATTGAACAGATTGCATTAATAATCACTTCCATTCCGTGGGATGTTGGTTACAGCGAATATAGCCTATGGTTTATTATTGTACTACATACATGTTCAAATTAATACATATATACGTTAATTAATGCATAATATACTGATAAATGAAGTATTCCCAAGATGCGCATGTACCTATCGTTCAGTGCGTGTACCAAAAATATACTCCCCATGGAGTTGAGAAAAGTGCACATTGATTCGCTGATCGGGGTAATAATGTAGCGCTTTGAAGCATGGATTTGGCGCAATATAATTATAACTTATATTAAGTACGCACATTATTATCATTAGTATATTTAATACATAGTTGTCAAAAGAAGTAGTTATCTTGGGAAGAGGCCCAAGGGTTCCAAATCCGTTTTGGTCTTAGTTTCAAGTTTGTATTCTTGATATAGGACCATAAATGAATGAATGCATGATGTTATAGAATATTGGTTAATACAATGCACAAGTAAGAACATATCCGCGTCTTTCTCTTTGGTGGACATTTATGTTTGGGAATTTAAAAGAAGTGTTACAGCCTTGAACAAAACTAGATTGCCATATGACCGTAGTTACACATAATAAAACACCTGTTTTATCCACATAATAACCGGGTAATGACCCGAGCACGTACTTATTAAATATGGCTTATATCCGCATTATGACCCAGTTTCTAGTGTTGTTTTTCCCGTAACAATGTTATGAATCTAGCCCACTATATGACAACTGCACTCGATGTATCGCATTGTGCATGTCGACTGTCATTTCACCTTGTCACAACACCTTGATGCATTAGACAGCGTTGCATAGTGTACACTGACATGATCGCACAACAGGCTATGTTGTCCCACAATAATGTATATGAACGTAACACGAGTCAATATATGATCTGGTGTGTTTTTTAAAAAGAGGCTAATGCAAACATTGTGCATTTACCAATGGTCCAAGCCACAAGGTAGCCTTTTACCTGTTTACAGGTTTCGCAACACTACGGTTATCTCTCTAATGTCCGGTACATTCGTATACGTATACATGTATAGGCTATACTATAGACATTGTAGCAAGACATCTGACCACGTTAGTCCTGTGTGTATCACCATAACTACAGGACACGTTTTAACAATAGATTATTTTATTTGTATTTTCATTTAAACATACTAGTAGTTTATTCGTCAGAAAAGGATTTTTTTTTAAACCAGCTATCCACTCTGTGTAATTTCATAACTTGAGTAATGCACATATATCAGCTGTATTTTAGATCCGAATGAACAAGGTCCGAATAAACCAAGGTCCGAATCAGCTTGCATTCGTCTATATTATATTATTTATATGGATTGTATGTATTTTTGTAATGATGTATGCACAAGGTGAGACGCTAATAAAAACAACAACGAGTCTGTCTGTCGGTCTGTGATAATTCTCGAAGGAATTCTTGTGTGTGTTGAACTCTTAACACCTTATAAATGCCTTTAATTCCTTACGCAAATTACCTGATTTGCAATCTTATTTTCACCAGTGAAACCTATTCGTAAAGCTCTCGTTGTTCATGATTATAAGACAATATCGTTCTCACTGATCACTACGACACCGCTACGTTCTCTAACGCACACGATCGCTTCATTGCAAGGGCGCCAAGGCCGAATGGATGCGTTGGACATTTATTCTAGTCATGTCCTATTACGTAAACTGGCAGCCCAATGCGACCCGCTCGTTTTATGCACCTGCTCAAAGCCACCTGAATTTGAATCCTCAGATGTTCATGAATGGACACACACCGTGTTTACTTTACGCCCCACTCACGTGAGGCCGCAGACATTATCAGGGTATTTACGACCACGGTGCATTTCCATTCACAAAGACAGCAAGAAAGTGCATCAACTTGCTCCGCAGTGTTAGCCCGCCAATGCGATCGTGAATTGACATGCTCTTCTTGAATGGAACTCCTGCACATTTAGTCGTCCATTTTGTAGTCCAGTTGTATCTTACGGTCTGCTTTGCACTGCAACATCCGCTGGCGTTCATCTATCATACTGCTAATTAAATGTGCTTGTCATGGAAGTGACCATAGAAACTTAACAACAGGTATTATAATACACATTCAAAGCTGAAATTAGATATCTTAGAAATCAGATAGAGGGAGAGATAGATAGATATATTTATATACTAGTATGTAGATAGATAGATAGCTAGAGCGATAGAGATACCCAGAGAGAGAGAGAGAGAGAGATAGAGAGAGAGAGAGAGAGAGCGAGAGCGAGCGAGAGAGATAGAGAGTGAGTGAGTGAATATAGAGTTTAACGTCGCTGCGGGAATCTTTCACCCATTTGCGACGACGAGAGAGAGAGAGAGAGAGAGAGAGAGAATTATTCCTTTTGGTCATTGAGCATGCTCTTCATTAACAAAATCAGTATCAATCATTACTGCATGTACAATGCTTTCCTAATTAATTTCAATATTAGGGGCCTATCTGTTATTATTGGCCGATATGGATGGACGATCTATCCTATTGACGCAAGCGTAATTCTCTCTGTGTATCAATTTATCTATGTCGAAATGTTAAACATCAAGATTCAAGTACGACCACCACTACCACCAAAGCCAAAACAAATCAGATTATTCCCCTTGGTAAGCTCAAACGGTCACTTACCCACGGACGTCAAAGGTATTAATTAACATGTAGGCCAATATTTCTTAAACCATGTTTACGTCATTAAGTATTGACAAAGCCGGTCGGATTGTGGGAGCAAGATGTCCTTACTGACCTATATTCCACCTTGTGGACAAGTAGGATTAGTACTAATCTGTCTTAAGTCCCACGTGAGCCGTTAGATCCCTGGTGCGTGCTGAGGTTTTGTGTGGGTAATTAACCAATAGTGTACACAGTTTAGGGTTATCAGTTATTTCTTTATTTTACAATAGTCTGAAGGTGCTATGTCAGCTGGGGTCATCTGATTTGTCCTTAAGCGAGGATCGTATGGACAGTTGCCCAAATGTTGCGGCGCGTTGGACTGTGAGTTGTTATTGTGCAACTGCTTACACGTGCAACCACGACTGGTGCTATGCATGGTGTTAATATTGTTGCTCATTGCACGGACAGTCAGTATTTCAAATTTAAACCAGAACACCATGCGCATTAACCTCAAGACATGTGCCACTGAACCATTGTCACAGAAGCAGTCATCATTTGGAAATGTGTTTTTTTTACAGGATAATTCTTAACTCTAACGTTGCTTGGCGAGTCGTTGGTGACACACGCATCTAATATAATGTATACTAAGGTATACTGCTGTCTTGGTGACTCTAGCTCTCTCTATCACTCACTCACTCACTCACTCACTCTCTCTCTTCTTTTTATTTCTTCTCCAATCTCTCTTTCTTTCTCTCCCTACCTTCTCTTTCTCTCAACTCTCATCCACCTCTCTCTTTGACACACACATACACACAAACACACACACACACACACACACACACAAACATACACACACACACACACAAACATACACACACACAAACATACACACACAAACATACACACACAAACATACACACACAAACACACACACAAACATACAAACATACACACACGCACACACACACACACACACAAACATACACACACACAAACATACAAACATACACACACACACACATACACACAAACATACACACACACACAAACATATACACACACAAACACAAACATACACACACACACACACACACAAACATACAAACATACACACACACACACATACAAACATACACACACACACACACACACACTATCTCTCTCTCTCTCTCTCTCTCTCTCTCTCTCTCTCTCTTTCTCTATTGCAAGTTCAAAGACTTGAAAGGAAAATCAGATATCGAAACCGTCGGTGTAATTATGTCACTGTTAACCCTGAAAATTCAATAACGAATTGCCACCGGGATGGAAGTTCTTTCATATAGCATATACTATTACTGTGATAACATACTTTGAAAGTTAGAACATGCAATATTACGTTACATAATTACTTTCAGAAAGCGCATCAGATTATTGTGAGGACAATGCTATGCTTGTTTCCTTTGGTAATGTGTGGGTGCTTTGAGAATAACACCAGAGAGAAAAAAAGCATGATCCTTTTGATCGTTTTTGTGTGAAAATGTTTTTGTGCTATACGAATAGGATGAGTTTATGGGAGGTTTCTGTGTCAATGTCGGCTCTTAACAACCACAGTTCGCGGGTCGTAATTTATGTTTACTCTGGGAGATAGTCAGGTTCCAAAAGAAAACAAACATTCGTTGAGATATCTAATAAATAAACTAAATACTGATATTACAAATTTTCAACCAGGTCACGATTTCTCGAAGCAAACTTGAGTTTGAGATTTTGCTCAGCTGAGTTTTCTCCCATTGTATAAACTCAAACCCAGCTGATATATTTTATTCAAGTTACAGCACTGTGTGAATGCGAAAAATCTCAAATGAGCAAGATCTCCAACTTTACTTGAGAGAAATCCGGTCCAGACCAACAATTATCAATGACTTCTTGCCTGTGGAATAGAAACAATAGTTATATAGCTAAACATGCTAATAATTAGACATAATTAGGGATAGTGCAATCTTTGTTTTACTAGTCCTCAACAACAATTGCTAGTCCTCATTATTTGATTAAACATTACCACTAGCATTACTGCATGCTCGTGTGTAATCTAAACTGGCTAGTGGCTCTAAAATATATTTCAATATAAAAATAATAAGGAATCCACAGTCATGGAGTGTCTACATGATTTGAATGCAAATGCAATATACGTGACATGGTTGCTTAAAATGCGGCGTACATGACTAGGTTTTACGTATGCATATCCTACATACTATTATCATGTCTAATATAACCAAGGTGATGCTTAAATAATAGTATTATATGTCTGTTTGTATGCCCGCCTGTCGTGTTGTATATTAAACATGGTTTTAGCATGGAATTCATGACATATAAACTGCTTCTAAGAACACTCTGTAATTCAATTTATTTATTTTTATCTGTAAATTATGCCATGCTACAAAGGATGGATTAAACTAAAGTAGGCGTATTAATACAATGTGGGTACCCTTAAGTGTGCATGTCCGGGTTGTTGTTAAATCAGATGATAAATAGTCCTATGCAAACATCCGGGGGTGATAAAAAGTAAGCGACCTACTACTGACAGACTAAGACCACGGTAGGGAATATACTGAACATCACATCTGAATAAAGGTCAACCATGGCCCCGAGATTACGAAACTTTTCTGAGTGAGATTTCATGCTCAACTCGAAATTTTAATCAATGTCAATTTTGAGCTTGAGAATGAAATCGCTCTAAATGTCGTAATCTCGGGGCTTGGTTATTCTATCAAGTCACATAATAATAAAATAAATTAATAAGTGTCCATATCAAAGGCACTGTATAACATTTCCATAAATAATGTTCCAAGAATCCTCGAGCGAATTAGTCATGTGTATTAATTATTATCGTGGAAAGTCAAACTTTGTGGTTATTTCATCCGCTACCATTATTTTAGAGGAGGTTGAAAGAACATAGCCTATTATGTTTCTTTATTTTTCATTAAGAAATTAAATACATTCGCAATATGTATTTGATGGCAATCGTATTGTATCATATCATATCATACAATATAATTATCATTATCATATATCAATACATCGATGACCTTACAAAATCAATAGTATCGCAGTCTCACGGAGCGAACTTGTTTACACACATAAATCCACACTTGAATAACAGTGTTATTAACACATTTGCGAATACAAACGTGGACGTAGTATATATTGAAGTACAGATTGGAACTTTATTTTAGTACGAATTCATGCTCAACTCAAAGTTTTGTTCACTATTCCCCATATAAAATGTGTGCTTGAGCATGAAATCGTATTCAAAATGTTTCATAATCTCCGGCCCCGGTGTCATAAAAGGTATTTTAAAGGCATAATAGCACAGATATTTATGGTTGTTTTGGACTAGTTCCTATCTACAACTGCAAAGTACATTCACTTGACATACATAACATCGTGTTTATACTTCCAAAGACCTTTCCACCGCTGTATGATAGACAAAATTGCACTGCAACACCAATACTTTGAACCGAGTGTATTAACCAACTGTACTCAACCTGAATGTAGTCGTATTACTTTTTGATGTTATTCGTATACATGCAAAGGGACATAAATCTAAGTGGTACGAATACATTTTCTAAGAATTCAAAGTGAAACGACCGTTTTTTCTTAGAATTCAAAGTGAAACGACTAGACTTTCTTAGAATTCCGTCATAGATCAGTTAATGCATCAAAGACAAGATAAATAGCGGAACGTTCCCTATAGTCACATAAAACATTAATATTTTGATAACTATTGAGTACTGGGGACTAAGTACATCAGTAAATAACAACTTACTCTCCGATCGAAATTCGTCTGTCCATTATACAGGCCTATCAACTGTGATATTTATCCACCCAAAAGTTTTTATTTACTGATGTACTTATTCCCCAGTATTACTGTTTTATATGAATATAGGGAACGCTTCTCTATTTATCTTGTCTTTCATGCATCAATTGTTCTATGAAGGAATTTGAAAGCAAACGTTGCCGTTATGTCCGCTTGTATTGATAACAATGAAGCAAATACAAATACGACCATATTCAGGTTGTCTATAGGGGACCAGGTTGGAGTGGAGATTAACTTTGTCAACCACACAACGGTGGAAAGTTTTTTTGGAAGTACAAACATAATTTTATGTATGTCAAGTGAATGTACTTTGCAGCGATAGCTAAGAACTAGTCCAAAACAACCATACATATCTGTGATAGTATGCCTTTAACATGTTTAATGTATAACTTATGAATGTAACAGGAAGTTAACTGAAAGTGCAAGTATGGATTGTGAATAAGAGCATGCGTGATTTATGTCGTTGTCATATCTATATTATACTGTTATATAGTAGAATATTTACAATAGTAAAGACCATTCTTCCAAAGGACGTTAAATTCACAGATCCATATTATCCGAATCATACAGAATTGTAGATGCAGATCTGTAGTAGCTATAAGATGCCCCGTTTACTATTTTACTATCTATTCTGGTGCCCATAATACATAGCAAAATAGTAAACGGGGCATTTTCTAGCTATAGAACTGCAGCTAACATAATTGTAACCTTGGTGTTACGCCATTTTGTACAACTTACAAGAGATCCCAAAAATCTAGACTTTCGTAACCTTCTCCATGCTGGAGGCAACCTGAGATGCTCTAACGAGCAGTGTCTGTGCATTCTCCAGCAGGGAGAGGGTTAACCGATCATGGTGATTATTTTTAATGGGAGGATTAGGTTGAGAATACTGTGTGAGAGGGAGAACTTGAGTTTGAGAATTTTGCTCAGCTGAGATTTCTCCCATTATTGGTGCTGTAACTTGAATATAACCTCAGCTGGGTTTGAGCTTTTCCTCAAATTACAGCACTGAGTCAATTGGAACATTCTCAGCTGAGCAAAACCTCACTAAAGTTTGTTTCGAGAAATCGGGGCATGACCTCGAAGATACGAAACCTATTTGAGTACGATTTCATGCTCAACTCAAGTTTTGCATTCGATTCCCAAATGCCAAATTTAAGTTGAACATGTAAAATGATTATAGCGGCTCATCCTTGTGTGCACTATCACATTTTATTTGACAAAGTCCACTGTCAAATAAAGTTTGATAGTGCTGACGAACCTATCCTCAAAAAAAGGTTTTGTGACCTCACTGACATCGGTACCGATCTTTGCTCCAGGCTTTATTTACAAAATCCATGATTGTCATATTATCGTCATAACATAAGTGTGTTTATATGTGGGCTTATATGTGTGTTTATGCCCGTCTACCACTCATGGCCATGCTGTTTTTGTGCACTGGATGCACGTGTGTATCCTACACGTTGCATTTCCTTATCGAACCTAGCGAACCCGTAAGTTCGACTTTGAATGGTTCGGTTTCGAGTTCAAATTCAATGTGGAGTTCTATATAATATTTTCTTCACTCTGGACTGAGCCATGCAGTTTCACATACAGGGACATGGCATCGTTTCTCGAAGATCTCATACCTAAGGCCTACTAAGCGACTAATAGCTCTCTCGTAGCGATCTCGTATTCACGGCATTGAGCGCTAGAGTGTATACTATATATGCTCTCGTGGTGAATACGGGAGCTTCGAGAACGGTACCCCATTCAACAGAACAAGTGTAGCAATACGATAGACATACTGTAACTCAACAATACACGTAGGATATGATCATTTACGACTCTCGTAGCGCTACGATCGTTCTGGGAAACAGGACCCTGAATGACGATTGTAAAAACCCAGAATACATTACATTTTATCAGATCTGGTTGACTGTATTTAATGCGACATGCCTGAGCAACATAAACGGCGAAGCAAAGGACTACAGGGAATACCTGCACATGTATTTCAACATATTCAATAGACAGGAAAACGTAAAGAAAAACCGGAAATCCGGAGTGGGCGTTGAATGAAGAGGGACGACAATGGTGGAGTTCGTGGGGCGTGAATTATATAGGATCATCACACGCGGTGTCTTGACGTCAGTAGTAAAGCTAATAACAGTTGTATCATTCACTTGATTACGTTTATTATGTTGCTGCAGGTTGTTTCCCCGAAATGTACATCTTCTGACGTTAATATTATCTTTTATTTAAAGTTTTATTTTGGGGTTGGGTGGTTGTTGTGGTGTGTGTGTGTGTGTGTATGTGTGTGTGTGTGTGTGTGTGTGGGTGTGTGTGTGTGTGTGTGTGTGTGTGTGTGTGTGTGTGTGTGTGTGTGTGTGCTCTTGAAGGTGACATTTCTTGAAGGATTGGTTACGGTATATATTACTCTCCTTACATCAGAAGCAAACCAGCCACACGTTGCAGTTGCATTGCGAACACTAGCCAATGATGTTAAATGCGCTGCGAGAGTGCAGACCTAGCATCTTACTTATTACCGCAAAAACCTACGACTACATACGATTTGAAGAAATTGTTAAGACGGCATCTATGCATGGTACATATTATACACGAATGTAAAAAATCATCTTGCTATTCTTTGTCCTAATCAAATATAGTCCTGTCACATGACAAAACATCTTTGCTAACTTGTAACACTCGAGGGATACACCTCCCCTGTAGAATATTCATGGTCTATTATGTAAATGTCTACAGAGCAATCCATAACACTATGGTTCATTCACCGACACAACATGTGGGAGGTGGGTGGCTTGTTCCTATAGTTATAGAACACAGTTCAACACTGTCATATACTTCTCATCAGTGGTCATTCTGAAAGGAGTTTCTGCTTCCCAGACAGCTGAACCACTCATGCATTCCAAGAAAATGTCACGCTGGACTAGATAATGTCATCGGGTATATTGCCTATTATTGGGTCCAGTGCTGAATAGCGACACTTGTTTAAATAGTAGCAATGTCTCGTTAAAGTGGACCCATTGCCCCCTGTCTAGTATGAGGTCCTGACTATGCTTCACTGGATGGATTACGTCCATAATAACGTAACGTTTAGAACTAATCATCGACCATCGTGTATTGGAAACCATGCATATGGTGTCGGCAAACTTCCAGATACACAGTGACATACAAATATAAGGTTAACACTGTAAACGGGACATCATCACAAATATACTACCCATTTTGAATATTCTGTTCGACCTTTTACATATTCTGTTAACGTTCTCTTCACTTCATGAAACTTTAAATAGTCTGTTAGTTCAGGTTTACATGCATGTGTCCTGCTAATCTACTATATCATTTTGCTAATATTCAACATTATGTTGATGTTTTTAATATACAGTGTAGGCCCCTATATCCTTTTCATTTTACATATTTTTGTTATTAGTCTTGTTGTACAAGATATTCGCCATTCATCATGTGCGCAATTTATCATAATGTTATTTCTTCAATACTGCACATAAAACAACATGCAGGTATCGATTTCTATATTGCTAAGACGCACTGTAAAGTAGCTTACATTGCACATTACATACATCTTTAATAGATCTCTCTTTCATTAATGCTGTTAACACACATTTGTTTACTGTATGACAAGCACTGACTTATAGCATTCCAATAGCATTGCGTACACAAATACGTAATAAGAATATACCGTGTCCTGAATTCCTCTTACCTGTGATATTTTATTGCACAATGGTATTCATTTTATGCAGCTCACTGTTTAACGTAGGTGGCTTGTTTCCAAACTAAAAGTGTCATTTCGTAGATTTGTTTTGTTCAGAATGAAATGCATGGTATTTGCTCGCATAAGGTTTCCCTAATTTATTCGTGTCATGAAATCTTTGGATTTTTAAAAATAGTTTGCAGGCATTTTAATTACGGTTTTAGCCGTTTTTGTACACATCATGTTGCGCATTTGACATGAATATGGTGGAAAGTATGCTGGTTCTGTCATTTCTTTTTCTGGGTTATCATATATATATACAATGGATACATTGAATGCAGACAATGTCGCTTCTTGGCTAATCTTTATTTATGAATTTCTTAATTCGTATTTCTTAATCTCTCTTCTTCTCTCATATTTTCCCCCCACTGGAGCGGTCAGACTCATAACGATATCTAGTGACATAGTAACGTATCCTTTTCTTTATGAATAAAATATGTTTTTAACATTAACCTATATTTTACTTGTTTCTAAGTCGACGTACAGTAGATATGTTATATGTCAAAATAAAATTCTGTATTGATTGTACATGTATTTGTCTTATATGTGATTTCAATTACCATTTGACAAATCATACATACGAATAAGATAGTATTTATAATATATAGGCTAGGAATATATGTCCATGCACTCAATGCGAAGTATTCTTAATAAGTCATTAATAAGTTTCTATGTATTTACGTACCTTTACGTACACATGTAATAATAACATATATTAATAAAACAGATTATATCTAGTATTCTTATTCAACTGATCCAATATTTGATTGGTTTATTTCTATAAGTTCATCATCTTCAGATCTGTGTGGCATCATCAAATAGCGACACCAGTTGCCATTCTACATACAATCATGATACTGCCAAGTCAGCCTTTAAGCTCCCAATCTCCTTTAAAATCATCTGAGTGTAATAACCTATATGTACTCTAACATTAGTTCAAGGCAAGACCATGAATGAAATACCAGTATATATTGCACGAAAGCCATACATCTTGTAATCCAGAAATGTCGATCTGTACATGAGTCATTGACAAGTTCTGGTAATGCAAGTGCTATAACACGCAACTATTTCACAGGGGTTCTGTCTGCATGACAATAAAACACCGCAACGCGACTACACAACGTATCGTTGATGACACCGAACACGCATTCTGGTGTTAAGCAATACAGTTGATTTGTTTGCAAGTGATCCAGTGAACCCTCAGTCCTGTCAGGCCTCTATCTACCTGTCTGTGCAGGTGTATATATGTTTTGTATACCCTACATTTGCTATTGTCAGCCGGGTAACAGGGGGCCCTTATCGCGGTATCAATTGTAGCAGTCTCGCGATGTTTAAGCGAATGTACTCTTTAACCCTTCGAGTGTCTTTTATCCTTCTGATACCCATGTTAGACACTTGAGTGGCCGGTGTATATGAGAAATGGCTTATGTTCTCTGCGATTAGATATACATGGACTGTCACTGCGAAGTCATTGCCCGATGCATGACATTCTTAAAAAATATGTGGTCTGACAGTCTGTACATGCTTCTGAGACATGGCTACTAGGCCAAATAAATGGTTGTGTTTCGACCCGTATTCATTTTTATTTTTATTTATTTATTCTTTTTAGTTGGGGTTTATAGCTGAGCATTTCAAGATTCTTTCACTTCTAAGGAATATTTCACATGAACCCAATATTTTATTTTTGTTTCTTTATTATAAATAAATTATTATTTAACTATTTTATTGTTCCATATATCATGGGTAGTTAAGTGTGAATAAGTATACGTCATATCGGACCGTATTTTAAACTGTATTCTCTAAACAATGTAAATCTAGACAGTAGCACGTATAGGTGCATAGCAGTATATAATATCCGTGTAAAACATACCAAAGAATGTGTAATTCGTAAAGTGATTATTACTTTAATTGGTTGGCGGTAATGAATACAACTGATGTCAGTCAAAGTGATGTATGTGTATCGTATCAGCTACGTGTATAGCCGTATGTAATAGATTTATTTACATTTCCGTATTTTAAAAATACTTTCAGATTGTAAGCTACCTTCTACAAAGAAACACAAACGCCACCATCATGGCTCAAAAAAGAAAAATAAGAAACATAAAAAGAAAGGCAAGAAAGATCAAAAGAATACGAAGAGACAAAGAGGCCGAAAAACACGCCGTAGGTTAAAGAAGAAACATGTAGAGGTGGAACCGGAGGACATAACGCAATCTGAACACATGCCTGCAAATCCTGAAGACATAATGCAATCTGAACACATGCCTGCAAGTCCTGAAGACTTGGCAGCCTACGACCAGTACTATGCTGGGTATGGGCGCAGATTCGAACGCCTTCAGAGGCCACCGGAAGCTGACAGGCTGGTAGGTATGCGTAGAGGAAGTCGCAAGTATGCGTGGTTTTGAGCGGTGTCGTAACTTACGATTCCTAAGTGGTAACTATATAAAAGAACATGCAGTTCAGAGACGTCGATACGAAACATGGATAAGAAGCATCAATGTCTGGGTACGGTTGTAGTGCAGTCCTCACATTGGTTCGTCTTTACTAACCGTGCACACAGGCTTACTGCAAGACTATGCGCTACTGCAGAATCCACTCGAATTAACTAGTGTTTAATTTAATCAATAACTTGTTCTATAAATTCAGTTTGAATAACAGGACATCCTTTTACGAAGTTCTCGTTTCCACCAATATTCTCGTAAGTGGGCTGGGGACATGTTCGGTAAGCTATCGTATACATAATGACATCGTTGAGCATTCGTGGGGGAAATATTTACTCTTTCGGGGTCATCAAAACTTTCCTCCATGGCGTCGTTACGTACACGATACAAACATGTCCTCTGATCACTATACTACACGATCCCTAAAGTAAGACAGTGATGGTCTCGTAGTGACATATGAGAGCTTCACGAAAGGATTCCCAGAGTTCTATTATGCAATACGAGTAGCATGCGTGTATCAACGGTAGTGGGTTAACATACGTTACTGTGTGAACATACGTTACTGTGTTACATACGTTACTGTGTAACTGAGGATGTTGACTTCTATGCATTCAGGAGCGCCGCCTTCACCCTAGCATGAGGACATCCACCCATTATCTGGTGACGTCGATGGACCGTGCTGTCATGTCACTCCAGACCAAGATTCAGAAGGTAATTAAGCCTATAACTCATTCTCTATCCCCTTACACATAGGCATAGTATGTATTACCATGGACCCAATGCCTAGCGTTTTAAAAAACCCGGCTGTATCGATAGTTAAGGCGTAAATGGAGGTTTGCATCATGTCCTGCTATATAGTAAAAACATGGCGTACGCTCACGATCAACATACACTTATAAATGTCAGTAACATGGAACCAATTCCCGGTCTTACATATGTTTACAGTATCGATACCAGTGTCTATAGTTACCTATACCATTGTCTTAGTACGACCAAGTTTCACTCACGACCACCTTACACTCGCTGTGTCCTTAACCATGAACCCATTGCCTCGTGTCCTTACACAGAAGGTCATAAGTGTAATCGTGAAATTGGTACGACCGTGTACACTCGTTGTATCATAAACCTGGACCTAATGCCCATGTTACGTTGCCTAATGCCCACGTTACGTGGCCTAGGTACGGGCCTGTGTGCGCACAATGCACGGCGACAGTCAATGTGAATTAAATGCAATAATAATAAGATTACTGAAACACGTCTTGCTAGGGGTTAATCGGGTTGGCCTCGCGTCAACTTTGAGAATCTTAAGTTTTGATCGACGGTAAATGGATTAACTTACGCATGGGTGTCGTTCAGCGTAATGACACGGCCCATTACTTGATGTCCTCAATGTCCCCAGTGTCTGATAAATGGAACACAAGTTATTTTACCAGGGCTTCTCTGAATTCTTTACCAGTTCTATGGATTTTACAAAATATCCGTGCAAGTATCAACGGACTATTATTTTAAAAATGCCATCCATACCCATTCTAAAAAGAATATTTCATCAATAATGAACGTATTAGACGCTTATACTAGTATATTGTAAACGTAGTTCGTCGTGCTCATATTCAATACTTGATGGATTATCCTTAGTTCGTCAGTACCAGGTGCTGCTCGCAGGTTTACTGCAGCATCAAGACTTACGTATGTTGCAGGTTTCCTTCTGTCCTAAACAAACAAGCCGTGATATGAGTGAAATAATCTTGGAATGAATCTAAACCCAAATTAATATATCTCCGCATCTTGTTTTGGCAAGCAATGTATCACCATTGTCAGGATAGTAGGCCTACTAGTATATTATTTTAACCAGTTTCTTCACACCAGTTCATTTCCTTCTGCTTTCAGATACACAATAAGCACGACCATGCCTTCAACGTTACTCGGTATACCATAATGCTAGGCGTCAGAGAACAGCTAACTAACATCGCTAAAGCCAACGACATCGCATATGGTGAGAGATCCAATGATATGGAGTTTACGTGTTATAACCATTGGATGATGAATGAGATGGTACTTCTTGTCAAAGACTTTTCGTAGCAATTATTTAGATTTTTAGAATGTTTTATTATTTTTAATTGTGTAATTCTGTACGTTTTCAGGTGTTGTGGTGGACATGACACAGTTTACAAAGGAGATATACATACAGGCTCGAAGGAGGCGCTTATCGCGACCATCTACACCCAGGCTTCCAGAACTACAAAGGTTTAATTCATTCAGGGACGAGTTCAACTCGGTACGAGGTGAAGCAAGCCTGGCACGGGTACAACGAAGCAACGCTAAACATATGTTTGAGTATGTTAATGAAGTCTACTAAATATTATATTAGAATACGTTAACTGATTCCTGTACAAATTGCAAACTATATAATATTATTAAGTACCTTATTGAATTATAAGGATTCCATTAATATAGGCATATATAGCTACTGATTCTAAGATTACGAAACTTTTTGAGCACGATTTCATGCTCAAGCTCAAATTGTATATGTGGATTTGTGAACAAAACTTGGAACTTAGCATGTCACTGTACTCAAAAACATTCCGTTTAATATTGAGGCCTAGCCCCCGTTCCACAAAACGATCGTAGCGCTACGAGAATCGTAACTCATATACGTTAACACGGAGTTAGGTAACTCTCGTGGCGTTCTGTGGAACGTGGCCCACGTCATTGTAATACCTGTATTCGTATAATGTAATATTAATTATTTTAGTGAGTGTGAACAACAGGCGGGTCACATCAAGGAGCTGGGGGTTAAGCTTGACCAATACAAGAACAGGAGGGCACTGACGGACCTGACCAGACATATAAACGCGACAGTGTGGAAATTACAAGTTGAGTTCGATACTTCACTGGTGGTTCAAAGAATGAGCAGATCTTCGGTAAGCTGGAGTTGCCTTAACATAATTTACTAACCTTGGTTTGATTGTCACCGTACTCAGTTATTCTTATTAAAATCAAATAAAACACTGACACTCAGATATTTGGACATCCACTATAGTTCATGCCAAGTTCTCATTCTTCTGGTTTGGCGCATACCACTGAAACATTCTTAGCTATGGTAAACGTTATCTCGCATATAGCCTATAGTAATAGCTTCAGAGGGAATGCCAATTCAACAATTATTAATATGATCAATTTCAAACGAAAGTAAACATATTTTAAAATGATAATGATGAAAATTATAACACTACTAGATCTAATACAAAGAATAATACAACGAAGAAGCTTCAACACCAACAATAACAACAACAACTACTATTACTACTACTACTAACTACTACTACTACTACTACTACTACTACTACTACTACTAGTAACAACAACAATATGAATAGTTGCACTTTTAAAATATTGAATAAAAAAACCTAAATACTAGTACAGTATACTAATTGTCAGTTGACTGTTTATATCTGTTTATATCTGTCTTGTATCTGTTGACAGGCTATAGGTAGTGTCCGAGTGATATTTAACCTGAGGGAGGCCACCAGACTGATCAACGACGCAAGACAGTTCTGGAGGACAGCTGCGCAAACGTCGAGAGTATGCACCTTTTTGAATATACAGTATACATTCTTAGATACACTCTTACCTTCATGAGCATGACAAGCAGTAAATGGGCACTACTGGAGAATAATAATGTACATTGAAAATACTAGGTACTAGTAGTCTATATATATAGTTGAACATGTATCTTTGGGGCTACCATTGGACTTCTTACGTTATAAATCCTTGATGTTCTTGGATTATCCTTGATGTTCTTGGGTTGTTCTTGATGTTCTTGGGTTGTCCTTCCAGTTCTTGGGTTGTCATTGATGTTCTTGGGTTGTCATTCCAGTTCTTTGGCGGCTCCTTTGGGGTCCTTTGGGTATCCTTGTTTTTGTGCCTAATCCAGCATGGAGAGGGTTAAGAAGTACACACATTTCGTGTCCACCGTAACCTTGTCCTTTCTGCTTCAGGGTAACAGAATAGCATACGAGGACTGGAAGAGACACAGGCAAGGAAGAAGCTACGATCTGGCGCCGGTGTCTATCACGGACGGACGCCGTCATAGAAGACAGACAACAAGCACGGACGGTATCAGTGCCGCAGAAAAGGCCAGACTCCGTCCAATCATTGACCGAGCAACTGGCCATGCCAGGGAACTTCAGCTTCAAGCCAGGCAACTCTCTAGGTAGGAATACAACGTTATTCAATGCTTTTGAAGGGGAACGTTTGGACTTGGTGGTGAATTCGAATTGTCTATTTATATTATAAGTATGGCCATATGTCATACTCATACACAGGCCATGTTGACGACATTTAACATCGGAGGTTAAGTGTCATCATAATGGCCGGGGTTTCGAGGATAGTAGTATGTATGCAGCAAGTGAAGACCTTGCATAACCATTTAATGGACATAATGTATTTCAGTCTGCTGAGGCCTTTGATGAGACTGGCTGATGAAGTAGCACACAGCGGGGGCCTTGGAACAGACAGGGCTCAAGCTGCCCTGTTGTCGAAAAAACTACAAGGAAACATACAGGTGACATTAACAAAAATAAAAATAAACTACTACTACTACTACTTACTACTACTACTACTACTACTACTACTACTACTACTACTACTACTACTACTACTACTA
>JAUTBV010093708.1:0-17615 GCA_032361325.1 Lepetodrilus fucensis | reverse complement strand
ACCATTAGATATTTTCTAGCTTTTGGGGTGAACTAACTCCTTAAATAGGCCCCTTTTTGGGTTTGGCTGCTGTACTATAGTCCAATACTACCATAAACATCTGTGATCTTATGCCTTTAACTCTTGTCTATGACTTTCCGACAATTCCACAGTTAGCATGCACGCGTATAATGAGTCGCCACGTTACTTGCAAATTACATGATACACGTGTTTATGTTCAACAAATTACATGATATTATTTTCAATAAATTACATCAACAAATTACATGATATTTATGTTCAACAAATTACATCAACAAATATACATGATATTTATGTTCAACAAGAGTATGCAGGATATCAAACAAATATGAATTCAACATGACTTCCGCTTGCGCAGTTGTCAAGATGGCCTGATCTTCATGCGCCACACCGTTTGCTTCCGCCGGAGCTTCCTCCGTAGAGGTCGGTCTTCATCAGCTGGCAAACTGTCCAGCTTTTTCTGAAGACAAACACGCGTAGTGTATAGTATTGTTCTGTTTATTTACATACATACGTCAAAGTAATTGCTGAATATGTAAAACAAACAAATGCTAAAAAATACAATCGAAAACCTGTTCCCGACATTTTAAGATGTATTACGTGTATTAAAATTATATAAGGAACATAAATGCATTTGTTTCCACTTACTGATATTGTCTTTTAAATAGTTCATATCGAATCCTATATGCAAATATATCCATCCATACCTGATATTCTTCTTGCATCTTTTCTTTTGATTGCTTCTTTATACGCAACTACAAAAATACACGAAACAAGTCTTAACTTCAATCAATCGCCAATTCTTGTTAACATTATTAACATAGTACTGCAAATTAGTGTACAATAGCGCTTACCTGTTAGTTAATAATGGTAATGAAAGCATAGTAAAAGCTGAAGATTAAGAGATAAAGAATCCGCGAAACAGATATGGTTTTAGATTTCGTTTAACCATCTCCCTGCTGGAGTGGGCACAGCTATGATCAGCTCGTTAAGACATCTCCGGTCGCCTGGAACAGCTTAGTCATAGAGAGGGTTGAAGCAGTCCACTAGGAGAGAAAGACGGAGTTCAGTTTGCTTTACTCGCTGTGATTAATACGTACCCTGACACTGACGACGGTTATGAAGACCACCTGCCAGATGAGGTAGAAGCCGATGAAGATGAAGAAGGCGTAGTAGTCCATGGTGGTGGCCAGGTCGTCGTTGCTGTTGAAGAGAGACATGACGGCGTGCCAGCAGCACACCATGAACAGGAAGAACATCGATAGCAGGATGTACATGTCCTGAAACAGACAGATGTGGAGGGATGGTTAGATAAGATAGTGGAGAGTGAATATCTCAATGTGAAGTTAGACTCCTTGCCCTTTCAAAGTCCACAGACTATAGATGTATCTGAGTGGCATCCGTTCAAAGTCAACCGAATGATATCATATCCAAAGCCCACAGAACATACTAGAGTATAGACAAAAGAGGAATCATTTCAAAGTCCACAGAACATATCATGTAGATAGCTGAACGAGGCATTCTTTCAACCCAAATAACATATATAGATCTCAAAAGGCCTCTTTCAAAATCCTGGAGGCTCATATTATTTACAGGTAAAAGAGATACTAGTAGTTAAATGTTTACACAATTTACAATTTCGAAATGTTATTCTATGGCTTATATCTATATTGTAACTATTAGATCTATGATCTATTTGATTTGGATATTTTATTTGTTAGGAAAGGATAAAGGAAAAAAGGTTGTTCAACTTACTAAATCCACTACGGTGTGTTTACATAAGTAATGTGCATTATGACTGATTATACAGCTTTTCTTTACCAATGTTCAACTGACTATAAACACGAGATAGCATATATAGAATGTTAATAGTGGACTGACACTGACCAGATACGTGAGGTAGGAGAGTTTTGGGACGGACTGCGATGCGGCGAACTTGAAGGTGACCATGGTGAGGACAAGCGTGAAGGACAGCTGGAGTCGGTTCTGAGGCAGCTCGCGGTCCACAGAGAATGTGGCGAACGCCAGGGACGATATCATAGCCTGGAACCGTAGACAATGTGATTATAGGAGCGGCTGAATTATAATGATTAAGCCTCTACCTGCTGAATTAGGGATATATATATATATATATATACAGAGGTAATGCTCCTTAACTTGTATACACATAACGACAACACCGATATACGTACGATAACGAGCATGATGTTATAGGTGAAGAAACCCGCTCTTCTGACGGCGCAGCAGTGGAAGATGAATCCAGGTCTTTTGAACTTGACGCTGCTGTACTCGTTAGTCGTCAGGTGCTGCTCACCGTACACGTAGTCGTAGATGCCCCATTCCTGCTGGTCGACGAAGCTGTCCACGTTGATGTTGCTGGCGGACGTGTCGTCCTCGACTAGTTCCACTTCGGCAGGGGGCGACTCGCTCGTAATCTTGATCGACAGGTCCTGTTGTACAACAATGCAATCTCAGAATGTCGTATTGGATGTTACATGCATGCTGTCAGAATAATAAGCATCCTCTGACACAATGGCCAATTTCTCCGTGTGTTCATCAGGGGCGAGTGTACGGAGGTATTAGACATTGGTTTCAGAAAATGCCTGTTTGCGGATAATTTAGACCTGTCCTCTTGTTTTGAGGGTTGCGCTCATAGAATAATTGATACAGTACCTCCACAATAGCTATACTACCCCCCCCCCCCCCCCAAACACCACACAACAACACAAAGTGATACATGCAATATATACCACCCTTTCAGAATACATAATATGCCTTTAATTAAAATATATATACATGATATTGCCTTTTTGTATTGTATACTATATAAGGAATTCTATTTTCCTAACTGTTCTCCAGGGGGCCTATTCTCGAAACGTTCTTACGAACTTTTTAGCCTAAGAACAGTTCGTAGCCATACTATAGTAATCGATAAGATTGTCTTACGACCGTAAGAACCTTTCGAGAATAGGCCCCCAGGTTCGTAGAAGTTATTCCTGAAGCGATCTTGATACATTCTCGAAACACAGGCCATTATGACTACACTTAACCTCCATCAAATATATTCGACGGACGATAAGTGTAGTCATACCCCATACCCAGTCATAATTGCTGTATCGTGGTCTGTCAGTACCATCCATGCAGTGCTCGCAGGGTTACTAGAACTTACTACAACATTCAGCGCTATGGATGTTGCAGGGTTCCTCCCACCATGCACCAACAAGCCGTGATATTAGTGAAACAATATTTAATACGACTCTGCGATAGAGCGCCATATTGCATGTGTTTACCTGTACATCAAAGGGGAAGTCCTGCAGCTCGAGTCTCTCGAAGAACTTCCCCCGGATACGCCGTCTTTCCACGATGAAGGCTTTCCGCCCGGCTCCATGCTCTAACTCGCGCCATATCGTCTGCTTTAAGTCGCCCGTGTGATTCTGAATGTTCAGCTTTGGGTCGAAGTAAGCTTCCCATTGGATGTTCTACACGCAACAAAATATATTGATAATTCATGTTCTTAGTTCATATTGAGTAGTTTGATAAAACTTGTCAAAGACACTGTCTCCAGGTAGGAAGTATACACAGATAGCTGATGGTGCAAGTCGTAAAGACACATTTTAAAGGCATATATACAATCACAGCTTAAGTTGTTGTTTTGGACAGAATGGTAGTTACAAATGCAAAGTGCATGCACTTAGCATACATATTATCGCTTTTATACACCCAAATATCTTTTCACCGCTGCAGGAGTTTAAGATAGTACCTTGAATTCTTGTCGTTTGTGAATTATTCAGTTTACCCATATAATAGCGATATACAGTAGACCTCGCATATACCGGACACTCGCATATAACGGATACTCGCATATAACGGACTGAATCTGAAGTCCCGGTCCTGTCTAACGCTAATTGAGGCATATGCGTATAACGGACTTAACATATAACGGACAGAAATAGCTGGTCCCAATGAGTCCGTTATATGCGAGGTCTACCGTATATTCGAAGTAGAACATGATAACCCCGGTACAGATCATACCAAAAAGTCTATTTGATATCACCAGAGAGGTATTATATAGAATGAAAGCAACTATACCATATACCATACCATCCATTCTCTGACTGGAATTTCAATGGATGAACGTCTACGTTTATAATGCATGTACCGTATCTATAGAAAGGAACCAGTTGCAGACGCCTTACCTCCTTATTAGTACTGTCCAGGGATGGTTCTCGCCATTTTGCTTGGAGGAAGACATCGGCTTCATACTGCTCCAAGATAGTGTTGATGTTGTTTATCTTCAAGAATACTATCTTCAGCAGTATCCGCCTCTGTACGAAGGAATACGGTATCCAATTACCCACGTGTATACCACATCCTCGAAAGACAAACCATTATGTCTACGTCATTTGATGGTAGAATGGTCGCCTATATTAGTCGGTGTTTCGAGGATGGCATTACTACAACATGCATGGAAAACAATTTGAGGATACTCATGTACGAATACCACATAATGCTTGTTTAACCCTTATATATTATCCCACCAATCAATCTTACATAAAAGAGCCAATGCGGGCCTATGAGGCCCACTCGTACACATCTAACCTTAAACAAAATGGGTATAGAAGTTATTTTGGTATCAGAAGAAGCAGAATTTCTTCCTCTAGAACATATATGAAATCCACAAAAATCCGGTTTGGGGAAACAATGTTATCTGGAAACCCAAAGCCATTCATTTTGCATGATACTATAATGATATTGGCTTTCGTTCAGCGGTTTTGCGCTCATTGTTTATTAGTTCAAGATCTCTGTTTCCGAGCTCAAATAGTTGTTTCTAATGTACAAACGTCTCAGGAATTAAAATCTGAACATTTGATGAGTATATAGCCGTTTTCTCAAAAATAAGCAATTTATAGGGGTACCCTCAAGTTTCAATTATGCCAAGCGTCTACTTATTAATATAGAATTAGGTATTAGTGTAGAGAAAAAAATGAAAAGTGTAATAAGTTAAAACATATTTCATATTTTACATTTTGGTTTACAACATGTGCTAATCATGTATAATCATGTAGGAATATATACAATAAATCCATAGAAAACTAATTGTTGTGTATGCTTGTAAAGTGACAGCCGGGCCTCTGATGCCCCATTGGTGGGATAAGGGTTAACTCGAAATGCATTGGTATCGGTAGACTATCCTTAATTAGGACTTAACCTACGATGAAGTTTGTTCACGTATTATACCTAAAATAAGTACAGACATATAGCTTTCTATGTATGTTTTAGAATGAAATACAGAGCTATTACTTTAAAAGACCATCTTCATGAATAGCGTAGCGGACACCATTATATATTCAATGCTAATATATTGCTCGCTGGAATGTTTTTTCTAATCTCCATCTATTCAAATAGTTTTGTTTTCTATTTTCAGAAATATTTTCCGTTCTATTTTTGACCAATGGTGTATTTACTTTGGAAATACCTTAGATAAACAGTTCGATAATATACTATGTTAATATTTATGTATATAAATCGCATATATATGTTATACATATAACTATATTATACTTATATAGGTATATTGATGTTTTAATCATTTATAATGATATATACGCGATTCCATTATACTTGCAGTAGTGGTAATCTTTATACTATAAGTATACAACCTAGGTATACAACCCACTATTTCAACAACTGTATAGGTACATATAATCGTCAACCCAGTCTTGAGCTTAGACGTAACACCACGCCGACCTGTCATACTATATGCGTATTAATTACTATATATATCCGTACATATTCAAACACGTATAGTAGTGTATAGTGTATATTATAACATGGGCCTTATCTACGAGTAGAGATTTAACTCATAAAACCCTGCTGGTTCAATCAATGCCATTGATAAAGGAATTAAATCCCCATTGAGTCGCCCAGTTGTGAATGGAAATTCTTTGAAGAGAACTTTATATTTTGTGCGGATGACCCACTGAGAACCACACAGACTGACCAATCGAGGGCATGCAATATATTGACCATCCAAGATCCGCACAAGTACAGACTGAAATGTATAATATATACAGTGATATAATGTTAGCCGACTGTCTGAGCTTACCTAGTTGTCTCTGAATCTCTCAGAGTTTAATTAGATTTTAAACATGCATGCCCATCGTTGGTGGTTAATCTCGAACGGGATGTAATGAAGCAACGGTGTACCTACAGGGCTACCTTCAGTATAACTAAACACACGTTTGATGTGATAAAGTCATTTTATTGTATATGTGAAAAATCTTCAAAGCGGATTTAAATCCCAGTTCAAAGAAAAATCATTGTGTGCGAACATGACATTATAATTATAATAATGCAATTCGGGATGAAGTCAAGAATCAAGGATTAAGAATAATGTAAATGTCTGGTAACCATAACACGAATACATGTATCTGGAACATGAGCAGTGTATGACAAATAGTTCTGACTACAATACCCACCTTCTTCTTAGCGGAGTTGGCGTCATCAATCACCACTTCTTTAGCCACATTCTGGTCACCCATGACTACAGCAATCAGTATTCCCAATCTGCATTCTCCAAAATGTGTACGAAATCTTCAGAATCCGAAATGTGTTTGACAGCATATCATGAACAAGGGGTATTCATTGGCACAGGTTGTTGTTCGTAATGTCATCTGTATGTCATACCCATGTTTAATATGGAACGTCGGTGGGGTGTGACACTGGTAGATTTGTCTGAGCGGTCAAAGGTGCAGAGGTAACCTATGCGTACGTAACTCACGATTGAGCGATCGATATTCGCCAGGCGGCGATAAAGAAGATTACTTCAACGAGAGGGTTAAGACTGGTTATTGTTCCACAGAACAAATGCTAATTTAGACAGAGCCTCACGAGAAATTAATACTGAGACGATTGCGTTGCGTGGAACGGGACCCTAAATCTTGACCACGTGACATTGCAGTTCGATTCTATGACTAAGATTTATGACTTGGTAATATACGTGTTATCGTTCACAAGAGATTGTCGATAAAATCAATACTAATAATCGAACATTATAATTTATACTCCATGATCAACTGGAACAACATGTATGTGTGGATATAATATACTTTTCAGATATGACGTAGTGGCTATAGGTAAAAATGCCGATCAACTGTGTATTATGATACTAGTACGATAATGAACAACTTATTAATCACAACTTTATTTCGTTATCACATGTACAGTATTTCTTCACGTATAGGTGACAGATTTCCCGCTGTGACGCTGGTGATAGCGCAGTGGTAGAACGTTGGACTTCGGCGCCAAAGTTTCCAGGTTCACATCCCACCCCGGCATCAATGCTAGCGAAAGTTACCTTTCTGACGCGATACTGATAGGATGCGCTGTATTGTAGAGTGTCAATTAAATGCAGGTATCATCTTTGGTCTGTCAGTACCAGCCGGTGCTCGCAGGTTTACTGCAACATTCAGTGTTAAGGATGTTGCAGGTTCATAACATACATACCCCGGTAATAATAAATTGCATTTGATCATCTCTCACATAAGGAAGAATCCACCGAATTCAATTGTCAAATATGCCGTGACTCGGATATTAAATAATAATTTTACTAATTGCATGTTAGCACTGCTTCCACGCGAGTTTGTAAGCAAAAAAACCCCCAGGGAAATCCATAGGGGCAAAAAAATCCATTTTCACCTCAGATAACACCCAAGCAATGTTCAAAGTGGTGAACAACAGATGTACGTTGCAGTGAGGACCAGATCACAAGAGAGTGTTGGTATCAGATGGTTCCCAGTCCAAATTCCGTCGTCTTTCCCTGTCTGTGTTTCCATCCCGTAGTCCGTTCTAGTTTGAGTAATCTAGTAACCTTCTCCTGAAATGTTTAGGATGTATAAAGTGAGACGAAAGTAAAACGAAGGTGAATATATATGTTATCCTAATTGCAGATAGCATAATTGGAGTATAGATACAGAATCATTCCATACAGCTTCTCTAATAAACCTTTATTGTAACTGTTACATGCAGTGTAGATCTAGATGACTGGTTGTGATGAAAGATTACGTGTAATAAAATGACATACCAGTAGTTAGAAACCTTCTTACCGGTTAGCACCTCTAATTAATCTCAGAACAAAAAGACGTTCGAAATGCATTGTCACTGGCAGAGACTTCAAAATGGTGCCAATATACGCAGCTTAATTGCCGGTCTTATAAGGATGTTTTTATTTCAGTGGACTGTTAACCGTAAGCGGAAACATAAAATAAATTTACAACCAGACAGCGGCATTCAAACATTACCACTGAGCTAAAACAGTAGCTAAATATGAAACGTACCTTATACACGGCCTCCGCTTCAAAAACGCCTCGCCGTCGTGCGGTACTCTGAAAGATGGCGGGAATAAAATGATTAGATCTAGCCAAGAAGCTTGCTTTTGTGAATGTTCTACCTACCTCAAGCATTCCTATAGAGTAATAGTATAGCGTCGAAAACATGCGATGTGCAGAACCATAATAATAATAATAATAATAATAATTCGTTTAATGTCAAGTAATTTAATATACTGTGCATGTTAGTTCAAATGACTACAAGCTGTACTGAGATTTTAATAATATTGAATATTACATAATAAAAACTACCCCTAGACGATTAACCAGGATTATGATATATCCTATAATAAGCACTGCAATATAGTATCATGAATCAGTTTGGTTTAGAAAACAGCTATTCAGAAAACAATTATAACATGTCTAGTATTATACAAATTGTAGAAGATAAAACTGAACAGTAATAATATACTTACATTTATTTTGACAGTAATGATGAAAAATAATTGGAAAAGTAGGAATAAGATGACGAGAACACTCCACGCCCACAAGTCCAGAGTTGTGGCGAGTTCCGGGTCATGTACCCGAGTCACCACAGCGTGCCACACACACACCAGGTACATGATACACATTGAGATGAGCACGTACCGGTCCTGGAAGGTAAAATAGGGTACATGGTACAAGTCGATACATATGTATGGTGGCCATGCCGTCATATGCCACACATAAAGGACAAGATTATGGAATACTATTAAGTTCACTGTGAAGTTTGTTAACAATCTAAACACTTAAAAAGGTAGATCCACGTAACCGTTTCAATGAAGAGGGTCACAATGAGAAGGGCATATGCCGTAACCATTGATAACATATAGTATTGAACATGACAAAATATAGTTCGAGATTCCTCTAGCCTTCCCTGCTGACCATAAGAGACTTTTTGTATTGGTAGTGTCAGGCATACCCATACACACATTTAATTCTTTTAGCAGGGAAGGCTAGAGGAATCTCGAGCTAGACAAAATATTGTCCAATACTTTGGAAAGTACCGGCCATCTTTTACTCATGAGATATGTCAAGTATGTACCTAGATAAATGTTGTATGCTCAAGATAGGCCTATTCATGTATGATACTGATCATGAATGATTTACTAGATGTTAAACATGGCATTAACCTTAGGTAGATATGAACATGTTTTACTTTCGAGATATGAAACTATGGCACTACATGTATTTACATTGTAACATGTTTATATAAAGGTTTATCAAAAAATATAATAAAAAAACAACAACAAAGTTTTACTCACGAGGTACGTGAGGTACGGCACTTTAGGCAAGGACTGGGAGGCCACGAACTTGAAGGCGACTCCTGTGAGGACGAGTGTAAAGGACAGCTGGAGACGGTTCTGAGGTTTGTTGAGGTCCACGGCGAACGTAGAGAACGACAGTGAGCTGATGAGACCCTGCAACATACGGTAGAGTTCACAGCCCGGCGGAAGTCAGTATGGTGTAGGTTTATGGGAGCATGCGCAAGTGGGCAGGAAATGAAAGATTTGTTGTCAACAAGTAAAGATTAGCAAAATGCATCAAAGGGTTCTCCTGTAGAATAGAAGGACCCTTTGATGCAGACTGACTAAATATACTGACATTAATTAGAAAGAAAGTCATGACAAAAGCCGTAGGCCTATATCATTGCTGATAAGCGGAAGTCCGGACTAACCATGACGCACAGGATGTTCCAGATGAAGAATCCAGGCCTTCGGAAAGCGCAACACCTAACCAGTATAGACGGAAAGTTGTTCTTTGTGTTGCTATACTCCCGCTTGTTCTCACGAGGCAACATTTCCACAAAGTTCCTCATCTCCCATTCCTGCTCGTCTATAAAGCTCAGTCTGTTGACACTGCTTTGTTCACTCTCATCTTCCACGAGAGTGACGTCAGAACTTGAGAGGTCGGAGGTTATGTTCAATGACAAATGCTGAAAGCAGAGCGAGTGCGTGTGTGTAGTCGTACAGTATAGATCTCTTGGAACCCTTTCAATTACATTTTGTTCTATTGCATGACTACACATTATCCTGTATGTTCTAACCAACACTATTACAATTCCAGTATACATATCATTGCATTCTATCGCTCCTGACGTTCATCTTTGCATGTATATAGCAGAAAGACCTGTGGCTGTGGCTGTGCATATTGGCATGCCTTGATTCAGAGGCACCCGTATATCAGCCTTACTAGTGTCCTCCTGTGTGAAACCTGACTTCCAACTTTAGCCATACTACACCATTGCTCAGCTTGGAGATATGCTTACCTTAGAGATACTAGTAGAGTTCCCTGGATGTTACAATTAACCCGATGGTATGATACCCGATCGGCAATGTTCGAAATAGAGCCTGTCCGCATGCCCGCGACAGGTTATTTTCAGAGATGACTGGTGAAGTTTTAGCCTTGCGTGTGTATATTTTGTGTGGGCTTTTTTCCAGTCCTCATGTCTGGCAGTGAAATTGCTGGAGTGTTGTACACTGCGATCGGATATCATACATACTTGGATATACCTGCACATTCGAGGTGCCTGGGCATCAGCATACAAGGATATCAGAGGTAAAGGGATGCCATGGGTATCCAGAAGTCAAGGTTACCTGGATGTCAAACGGAAAGAGCTCCAGTTCCATGTTTTCCGTGAACCAGCCCTTCAACCTTCTCTTCTCCAGGACGTACGCCTCGCCTTTATTGCGGTGGACGTCGAACCACACTTTATGTGTCTGGTCACTGGCACAGTTCTGGACCAGCAACTTAGGGTTCCACTTCTCCTCCCAGTCGATGTCACCCAGCCGCTGTGGAGGCAAGTGTCATATTGTGTCACATGCTCTAGCCACTGCACTTACTGCTATACACAGTTTTTATTATCAAACATTCTCTGCTGTGGAGGCAAGTGTCATATCATATCACATGCTCTGATTATGAAAACGATTTACATGCTTAACTATACTGTGGAGTCAAGTGTCATATCGTGTCACTGCATTGCTGAACGTAGTTTTCATGATTAACAATACTGTGGAGTGAATTCAGTGTCATATGGTGTCATACGTTAAGGCCACTGAATTTACTGCTATAATATACGGTTTTCATTATTAAACATGCTCTGCTGTGGAGTCAAGTGTCATATCGTGTCACATGCTCTAGCCACTGCACTTACTGTTATACACAGTATTCATTATTAACCATGCTCTTTGAGAATACTATTACATATTTTAATGATTAACCTTATTCCATACCTTTTTAACCCTCACCCCGTTACCTGGGGCCGGTATCACATTCAAACTCTACGTGTGCACAGTAAGGTAGCTGGGTTTGGGTTAACATTGGGGTTTAGAGCCGCTTTCAGGATTCTTTCTCATATATCACGGATTGTCAATGTTTAGGGCATACGGAAACGTTGCAGTAAACCTGCAAGCACCGGCTGATACTGACAGACCAAGGATGATAAATGTTAAAATACTATTACAGTTTTATGATGGTATTACTCCTTCAGAATACCAATCCTGATCACAAATACAATCCTGAGATTAACTAACTCACCCCATTATTGAAATTGTCCAACGAGGGTTCCCGCCATTTTGCCTGGACGAAGATCTCTGCTGAGTACTGTTCCTTCAACGTGTCGATCTCCCCGACCTTCAGGAAGACTACCCGGATGTAGACTATAGGCTGTGGAACAGGAGGTGGACAATTATAAGCGGTATTCGTGTCCCACACTTCCGGTACATTTCTCTGATATTGCTCGGATTCTGAATATAATTCCGCATCTGTTGTTGACTCGAATTTAGATTTTGGGTTATGGTATCTTCCACGTGTCCTTGTTGTTGTATCCATGGACTCGTCAGACATTACATCTACGCGATGAACACCATACAGAGCAAATACACACACTGCCAATAGACCACTACTAACTAGATACTGTATACTAATTAGGCATTTCCCGTACAGCCATATCTATGTAGGATCTCTTGTAGTGCCATAACAATTGGCAGGTTTGAGTAGGGGGTCATTAGTGACACACATGCTATTATCTAACGCACAGTATTGCGTATATCGTTTGACAGTTTGGAAAACAATCAATGTTAGAGTTTACATCCATTTGTTGTCAACGATACCGGTGTGTTCAAGAAATGTCTTCTCAAAGTAGTTGCTAATGCTGTTAATGTTGCTAATGTTATTGACGTGTGTAGAAATAGTTTAAACCAACAAATGCAGAAATATCTTCTTCAGTTTTTCGTACGGACCAAATGTAAAAATGGCAGGGTATCTCAAGTTCTCAAGTCATAGGTCGCTTACGAAATCACGACACATCACAGTTCCACGTGAAGATACAATGCTATAACATTGGTCCTGTCGTAACATTGCGTCCTTCATATTGGTCCTATCACTATCACTGTGTCCTTCAGTCCTGTGTCGCATCAGTCCAAGAATTCGCCATTCACATACATTTCTCCATTTGGAAACGACACTGGCGAGAGCATTTTGCTGCCACATGAAAACACAGCCATGGTATTAACGAATGCACGAATGCATGTCATTGTATGGAATCTTCTCTGGATTCTGTGCACTGAACAAACAATTATAACCGATAGGAAATTGTCCTTAATCTCCTTGTCATCTAGTCCCCGATTACTAACCAACTTGATAAGTGAACGTCCGTGGAACACATTAATTCCGTAACTATTATTTCCACCGTCGTCAAGGAGGTCTAAAAGAACCGCGGATTCAAAGTACCTCTGCAGCAACTAATGCTTCAACGCTTGCCAGGGCAATTGTTTCTTAATAAGCCATCTATCCTTGTCCGGGGAGTATGTACTAAGTTGCCAGGAGAGGATAACCGCTTCAAGTAGCGAAGACAATGGACCAGGAATCGCCAACGGGAAGATAATGTGTGGACAACAACGAGGTGGATCGATTTCTCCCAACCCGCATAGATCATCCGTCGGGTGGAAGCTCGTCTGTAATATTCACACCACCGCGAGAGATGTGCATCGTATGCGATAGAGGGAAATTCGTTATTCTTTACAGCAAAGTCCCGGATTGTCTTTCTACAGAATGAGCTTAGCGTCTTTTAGATACCAAACGTTTCTCAGTTATATTTCATATTTGGCTATTAACCTCAGGAATTTGTTTTTGATTTATCTTGCTTCTGGGATGCATTTAGTAGCTAAGCAGTAGAAATGCTAATTATTTCGGTAAGTCTAAATAAGAATTTGGATGTTCAAGATGATATATATATATTTTAAATCCTATAGTAACGAATCCATTAGTAAAACGTACACCAACTGTAGGCTCACCATTGTCACCAGCAGTTTTCTGTTTGCACCAGGTGTGCACCCATGGCGACCAGGCACCTGTCAATCAATAGACAGTATCATAGAACCACCAATTCCACTAATAATGATAACAATCATCTTAGGTTCAGAGGTTGCGAAACCTGCTGAGTACAAGTTCATGCTCAATTCACTTGTTTTGCTCAACTCCAACCGTACAAAGACTTAAGTAAGATTTTGAGATGGACATGAAAAATGCTTCGTGAGTTCGAGGCCAGGTCGTCATTGTAACATGAACATGTCCTGTCCACTACGAGACCACAGTTACGACATTACTAACCAGAGGATTCTGTTATCGTAGTGGAGTGATCATGAAAGGATGATCTGGTCATCATTAAACTATCATACAATCTGGAATGGCGTGTAGCTGTTGAGTGTACATCATAGGCGTAGCTTACTATACACTGTGTGTACGCACCTGCATGCGTAAATATATGATTTTTTAATCAATGCGTAAATTAAATTAAATTATAAATCGTAAAGTAAATACAGATGGTAATTTACCATACTAAATGCTACCTACTAGTAATTATTCCGCACATGCACAAATATGTTGCTAAATAAATTAGATTTGAAATAATATGAAGGTCTAAATATTTCAAGTTATCGATTAATTAAAAGTTCAATGGAGTTATCCATGCAGTTGCTACCTGACACATGAAACTAAGGAGTTACGCTACGAGCATGCCTAACATTGACACCTTTTGTTCATAGATGTACATATACTAGTATTGATCCTTGCATAGATGCAATACTATTACTAGTATATTAATCGATACGCAGCTTTAAATATTTAAACCTTCTCATTATTTCAAATCTAATTTATTTAGCAACATATGTGTGCATGTGTGAAAGGGTACTCGAACGAAGTGTATCATGTGCGTACGTGCAGGCAGAAGGGTGGTAGATTATTGGTTATTGGTTATTCAGACAAGTGTGTTGTATATAACTGCCAGGCAGCAAAAGAACAAAATATGGCTTTGAAAATGTGGCTATTATATTCTACCTGTGATCAACATTGATCAGTGGAAAGCTACACGTATTTCTCCAGGCCTGAGTTTCACGAAAGGGGTGTAAATTTACGCCGGACGTATGTCCGTTGCACGACGCTCTTGTAGGCTACAACTATTGTAACGTCAACGCTTTCTATTGTGGCGGGAGCCCAGTTACAACTACTGTAGCACTACAAGAGCGTCGTGCAACGTAACTCACGGAGTACATGTAAATATGTGCACCCCTTCCGTGAAACGCAGGCCAGGTTAGTTTACATGGGCACAGTTACAATTACGGACTGTAATAGCCTATACGTATTTATAGTCTATTAGGCACTCCAGTACGAACCTGCGTAACTCTAAGGTAACCGTAACCGTAACCTCAACCTAAGCTATAGTGTAGTTTGTGGATAAGATTGGAGTTACGGTTACCCTTAGAAGCAATTTCAGGGCCGTGACATCCCCTCATAGTTCTCTCATCTCTCATCGCTATTCACGATATTTTAAAGACACAAAAAAAGTTTAAAACTTCTATTTTAATAGCTTATATCTGTCATAAAATGTAATGACATTGTGTCGTGTATGGCCGTTATTCATATAAACCGGATGTGTACCGGGTACCAATGTGAGTGGCTAGATGGAATAAAGTTTAATTGAAGTTGAAATTTGAAAAGTGAAAACATAATAATAAGGTCTTTGGTATTACATGTTTCAATAGTATGCGTGACTTGCAAGAAAAGGGCAATACCTTATTATTGAAAAACGGAAACTTCTCAAAATTATTTCATATGATCAATTTTAAATACATAATAGGTCTACGTACACTTGCAAATATATACTTTAGTGTTCCTACGCTCAACTTCAAACCCGAGAATTCATGCGTCTTTATTGATGATTGTTTTGAATTAAATTTGAGCTGTATTTATATATTCCAAATACATTCAATTAGTAGCCTATTGTACCAATATACATCTATTTTTTTCTGTTTTTTAATTTTTTTGTTACCTAAAACAATATGCTTGCTGAAATAAACGTAAGGTTAAATTATTGACGACTTTCCAATTATACTATTTATAGTATCGAAACATCTAATCACTTTTCCTGGATGGCTGTATAAAGAATGTATTGATCCATGAACATGGAAATACCCGGTAACAGGAATAGGTAATTGTGTGTGCATATATGTGTGTGTGTGTGTGTGTGTGTGTGTGTATGTGTGTGTATGTGTGTGTGTGTGTGTGTGTATGTGTGTGTGTGTGTGTGTGTATGTAACTCCTTCGCTTCGCGGACTTGTTGAGTGTACACACATTAATGTGTAGCTGATCATGTATCATGTGCATTCGAAGGCGATCATAAGCTGCACAGTTAAGTGACTGAGGACAGTGAGGTGGTAGACATAGAAGCCTAGTTACACCCATGCACTTCTTACCTGCTCTCGCACTACCGCTCTCAGTCTGGTGGGGATGGCGGGTAACGATTGTATTGTCTTTGATTCGTCCTTGTCATCCTTTAACGAGTATACTTGCATCATGAGCATGTTATTCCGACAGTTCGCCTACATGCACGTACGTGTGTTCCCGTATACGTCTACTTACGTGTGTTCCTGTAGGCCTACTTACGTGTGTTCCTGTAGGCCTACTTACGTGTGTTCCTGTAGGCTTACTTACGTGTGTTCCTGTAGGCCTACTAACTTCCATACATGAAGACAGCGGTGTTCTATGGGGATTTAGTCAGTGTTTTCAATGCGGTACAAAGTGAACTGTCATTTCCTTTCAGGTGCAAGTCCTCTGTTTAGTCTATACACAAAGGACAACCTCGATACTATTCAGTAGACTATGGCCTATAGTGTTCCACCTCAATAATGCAAAGGGTCGTATAGGTGACCTATAGATCAATTGACAAGATAATACATATAATACGTCTGGTTGGCATAACTAATATTGTAAATTAATCTGATGTAAGATTCCATAAACGAAGTATGGGTTAGAAGCATTACAGAGTTCCGGAACATAATACGGAATTTGAGAAGGTGTCCGTGTTGTGGAGGGGAATTGTGTATAGGAATGCACTAAGTTTCACTCACATAACAAATGGACCAAAACGTATATGCATAGGATTGTAAAGATATGTAAAGATAGGATCAAATATGTTCGGGTAACGGTGTGCTGCTTGTTATAGGAATGCATATCGCCCTGTGAGGTTGATTATATAATAATATACATATTAATTATTTGTATACCTTCTTATGAGAGTGTTGTGTGTGTGTGTGTGTGTGTGTGTGTGTGTGTGTGTGTATGTGTGAGTGTGTGTATTATGTGTACTCTGTGTATGATATGTATGTGTGTGTATGTGTCTGTCTGTCTGTCTGCCTGCCTGCCTGTCTCTCTCTCTCTCTCTCTCTCTCTCTCTATCTATCTATCTATCTCTCTCTGTAACAGTGTATATGTGTGTAAGGTGTGTGTGTGTGTGTGGGGGGGGGGGGGGGCGTGTATAGAGGTACAGAACGTTATTAATCAAGATGAGGCGAATCCTATATAAAACACTTCATTAAATATCCTGCAAATGGTATATGAAGCGTCTGACCAATATTGGAATACTCGCTCTAGAGCATCCTCGAAAACACAAGCCATTATGACTACACTAACCTCCGTCAAATACCCAGGGTATTTGACGGAGGTTAGTGTAGTCATAATGGCCTGGTGTTTCGAGGATGGCTCTAGAGGTATACAGAACGTTATTAATCAAGGTGATTACATATTCATTAACTTCATTACATATCCTGCAAAGGCTATATGAAGCGTCTGACCAATATTGGAATACTCGCTCTTTAGGCTAGTATGTGTCTCTCTCTCTCCTCCACCCCCACTCTCTCTCTCTCCCCTCTCTCTCTCTCTCGCTCCCCCTCT
>JAUTBV010093697.1:0-17627 GCA_032361325.1 Lepetodrilus fucensis | reverse complement strand
CCTAAACTGACAAGTCGTGATATTAGTGAAAGATTCTAGAAAGCGACTTTAAACCCCAATACAAAAAAAAACAAAAAACAAAAAACAAGGTGGATGTTGATTTGTGGCTGAGAGTATGGAGGAGTAGATCTTCTCATCATGATTTTATATTTTTTAATATCAATTCTTTTGTGAGATGCCATACAATCTTGTTTGTTGAGATACTGTGAGATGCTGATAGGCAAGATACTAGTTGAATGCTGGTTGATTGCTGAGACACAATGTGGTCAGTATTCCTTGATGAGATACCGTAAGATGTTGATATTTTACGGGGATGCCTTCTACCAATGTTTGTCACTCGGCTCAAAGAACTTAGTGCCATTTTTCTTCCAATGTGTCTGTAAGTTCTTGAAGAGTACCTGGAGTCTGTAGACATTTGGAAATACTTCATCGTTAAAATACAATTAAACTAAATTTATATGTTCAAAAAGGCTAGTGAACCTTAATTCATTTTGTTGAATATCCCATGAAAGCTACATCAATTAGATACTAGCAGTATGTGGTCTTGATTGGCAAGTAACCCAGAGCTTTACTACAAAGTTTGAGAACATACACATATTTAAACAACGTTGTTCTCTTATCAGAATAATCATAAAAACATAACTATCAGAAGTCTCCTGAGTTTATTTGTGAATGCTTAAAACCCTACCAGGTACTCATCACATTTTGAAATGCGACTACGGTAAGCCGTTAGAAGAGAGCCAATCAGAATCGCGCCCCCAGCCTTGGGGAGATAATCTATAGATTTCCGAAAAGGCAATTTTAACACACTTTTGGATCCTGTTGCTTAGTTGCCTGACCGCAATGTGAAATATACTGCCGATATGTTACAATGCAATATTAAAAATAAAATCTCCTGAATTGATTAACAATAGATTAAATAATAAATCTAAACATGATTTACTGATTGTTGTTTTATTTTGGGCTAACAGACTAATCTTATATCCTACTTATATTTCATTCACAGTGTGTGTAAAACTAGTATTTAGAATCTACTGTGCCATGTAAAAGAGTCAACAATATGTTTTTATACTTTGAAGAATCCTTTTTTTAATGTATTAAAGCTGATTTATTGATTATTATGTTTGGGGGCTTGCTTGAACTTGTTTTATATCCTCACTTGAACTTTGTCTTATCTTGTTGTATTTCATTTATGTTGTGTGTATTTAGAAAGCACTACGCCTACAGTTGTGAAACTGAACAAACGTTTCCAGCATGACAACAATTTTGAAGAAGAAAAAAGAGGAACGAAATATGTAAATTTTCGTAATTGTTCTTTAATTAATGACGCTATAATTTTGTAATTGACCTGTAGTAAACCGAACACATGTAAACCGAACACAATAAACAGATACAATCACTAAAGTTCAAGTAAAACCCCAACTACCGCCTTTGCTACATAACTGTAGGCAAGCAACACATAGCGTTGTACTCGTTTGCCAATTTTTAGTTCAATGCACGCATCACGGCAACGAAATTATTGCAAATTGAACAAAAACACAACGTTGCATACATTACGCCGGCAAATGATCAGAGTTGCGTAAAGAGTTTACATTGGCGTGATTGATTCATTTTCATGGAAAATAATGATGCAAAGAACACCGGTAATCTAATGACCCTGCTAGCACCAATACAAAGAGTTGTGCTCTTGAAAACATATTGTCATAGGGACCTAAAAAAAAGCACGATCTGCGTTTGAGCGCCTGTATAAATAGCAGTTCTCATGTCATTACCTGTGTTGGTGTGTATGTTAAATCAGATACGCACAGCGGGATGGTTTGTGTTTCTATAAAGCAATGCAAGTGTATGATTCAGAAGTCATTTCTAGCTGCATTTGTTATGTTGTGATAGAATTCCAATGCCGCTTCAAAGCTACATGCTGATGGAATCATTTAACAACATTGTTTCACATGAAGCACACTGGTTGTTTTTTTGAACGCCTAATGCAATAGTTACTATGTAAATGATGAATGGCTTTATGACCATGCGTGACTTGTATATGAAATAGGAAATCAATTTATGGAAATTGTTTTCGTGGATGCTTGCTTTATTGGCATGAGGTTTAGTCCTCGGCATGTTGGGCAGTAGTAGGTTTTGAGTGGTAATTTCATCACAGTTATGTAAACACGGTCGTTAATGTTGCCACTGCCAGTTTCCATTACAGGACTATCAACAGGGGAATTAACGTACTAATTACGTTTTTTCATTATTAAATGGGTTCAAGTGGCGTCTGTACATGTTGTTGACATGTAGGAATCGACACTTTTCTCCACATATCCATGAATTCTGTTGTCCTATCTTGATTCTTTTCCCAGCTGTAGGCCTATATTGCGACATATCGTTTGACAATTTTCATGAGGCTCATTGTTTGTCAAATGGCTTATCGATTGTATGAATGCTAATGATTTCATACTGAGACGAGGAATCGTGGATGAGTTAAAAAAAAGGGGAGGCAATCTCTCGCTCTCTCTCCTCCCATTCCCCCTTCCCTTTCCCCACCCCCTTCAGCTCAATGAATGGCACGTAGATGTCTTATTATGACTTGTTTGTGTTGGATATGAAGATGACCGTATAGTTTGATGAAATCTAGCCTGGGTTAAGAGGGGGTGGGGGGGGATTTATAGGTATTGTTGGGAGAATTCCAGGCAAAATCGCAGGCGGGTTCACTCTCATAGGACTAGTAGGCGGAGATAGGTAAGATCACAAAGCACGGCTCATTGAAGTTTCAGTTTTAAAGTGACGTCTGCTCTGGCAGGTTATACTTATCAGATAAGAATTTCAAGTTAACAGATTTTTAATGTGTTGAAACCCAAGGATATTCTTTTAATGGATCTGTTTACAACTAATGTTTTTCGCTGTTGTTGGCATTTTTAGTCTTATGTCGGAAGATTTTGAAAAAGATTGTGTTATTGTTATGATTTTTTTTACATGACTCTTTGCACCTTTAAATTATTTTGTCTTGTTAAAGAAACATTTACTTTAGATTAATTCTTGTATTACATGTATTCATTTTACTTGTGTAATACCATATGTGGAGAAACAGAATAAACAAATGTGAATATTAGTGATTTTAATAGATCAAATTATCTTTTAACATAAAACATAATTAGTATCTAATTAGATCGCTATTTTGATCATCTAGTGGTTTCAATTACTTTCCTATGATAATGCTTCTGTTTTTCATTTTCTGTAGAAATTCGGCAGAATTATCTTAATGAATTTACATATATATATCTATGTATATAAGCTGTCATATCTTGCTTTGAAATCATTGCATATGGATGTCTGGTTCCTGCAAAGATATAACATATTTTTACTCGCTCACTGAATTGAAAAATATTTGCATTTATATTGCTAAACCAAACTCAATTAAATTGTCTATGACTTCATGTAAGGACACATGTATGCCTGTCTATGACTTCATGTAAGGACACATGTACGACTGTCTATGACTTCATGTAAGGACACATGTACAACTGTCTATGACTTCATGTAAGGACACATGTATGACTGTCTATGACTTCATGTAAGGACACATGTATGACTGTCTATGACTTCATGTAAGGAAACATGTACGACTGTCATTATTTAATAAAGCATGATGTAATTTCTTCTTTACATAACCTCGTCATTGAAAAGTGCTCAGTTTCTTTCAAATAAGGTTGTTTACGAGGTTTAAAGCAGTGATCCATGCAGTGACACGATTAAATAATCTTAGCTAACAAGACAAACATTGAATAAAAAAATAAAATGTAACATGCGCGACTTGCCATGTATACATCAAGTCATCATTATAAATGCATACCACTAAGGCAGCATACCATTGATTGATGGTTTGCGTTTGTAAACAAGTTTGTCCGCATTTGTAAATGAGGTTTGCCCGTAGGCAGGGTGACATGCATGTGAGATGCAGTGAAGTGTAATCTCGTGCAGCTGCCGAGTGCATGTCATTTTCTGAAAAGCACAGCTTCTTCCCAATTAAAATGTGAATATTGCTATGGAAAGAGTCGTATAACGTTATGCACTGACCGCTGTTTTCTCTCGATAACATTATATTTCTTTGGTTTGGAAAAAATTACATTTTTGTTACAAATACATTATTTTTCTCTCTCGCTATTCTTTCAATATGGTCACACTTAATGGTCTTATTTAACTGTTGAGAGCCGCGTAATATTATCATTACTTTAATACAATAAATAAAAGGTTGTTTTAACGTTTAAAAATTATACATTGCGTAAATTTTGTGTGAATGAATTTGGACTTTTCAAACATTATGGTCTGTTATAAAAGGGAGGAAAACACACGAGCCATGGCTGCTACCTGGAGATATATTCACTCTCACAATGTCAATGTTTCACTCTTTGAAAGACTATATTTATGCTTTTGACACGTTTATATCAAATTATATGTTTGACAGACAGTGTATATGTTTTGCAGGCAGTGACAAATGTTTGACTGACCAAACAATAACACATTGGTGAACCAATGTCAGTAATTTCTGGCAAGAATGACAGATTACCCCAGATACAGAACAGTTAGCAGGTGTATGCATGGGCAGCATTCAACAACAGAATTTGAAATTGAAAAAGTGTTTCACTTGGTAATTTACCATTTAATAAGTAAATTTCCGTAAACTATTTCATATAACAAATTTAATAGAAAGTGTAAATACTGCGCTGTTATGCTATGTGAGGATAATTGAATTGGAAAGTATTAAAGAGTGTGGTGTGTTTTTTTAGTATATGGTTCTGAGTGTTCAAGGCAATTCAAATCCACAGCTTTTAATGGTGCATCCCAATGACATTTAAATTAATTCTGCGAACAAACTTTCTTTCACTTGGCCCCATTTTCCATTTGAACACGTGAAAACATTTGACAAGAAATAGCAGAAGCGATTAAAAAAAATGTAATAACTTTTAAAAAGGAAAAAAAGTTGAGTGTTGAGTGGATGAGTGGTCGTTGACACTACTGCAGTTTTAATGCTGTTTGGATTCTGGAATGAACGTGTCGACAAACGTTTGTCTCCACGTTTAACATGCCCTTGGCACCGTTTAACCCTTTTGAGCACAAACTCCTAATATGGTGATTTCTTCTTAAACTGTTAACCTTTGTGTCTGCGAACTTCACAAAGTTGTAATGTAGTTCTGTAGGAATAGAAAAACAAGACACACCCCCAACCAGCTGACTTATTTCCATTTGGTCAAGAATATATTACGACTTGGCAGTTACGAGCTTTGTTATTCAGTATTTTGTGATGTTTGTTTTCTTTTTCGGCCAGAAGATTATTTCAGTCATTTAAGATTTAAAGTGGAGTGAGCAAATTTGTTTGTGATGAAAGAGTTGGAGTGTTAGGAAAGGTTATTTATTCATGGTTATGTATTAACCATCTTCCTGTTAAAGATAACATAACCCTGGTAACCAGAGATTCTTATGGAACAGTGATTTTGTGTTAGTAGTCCAGTGGCTAAAGGGTTAACTGTGAATGTGTGCCCCAACTATGAATTTTAGCTGTCATAGAATAGTATACATGGATATGGTGTTCATTTATCATGTTTATTATTTTGTTGACTGGATGAAATGTTTATTTAATAAAGTTTCAAAGTAATAATGGAATTCCACATCTCGACCCAAGTTGGTTGGATTAACCCTCGAAGTCCCAGCTGCACTACAAGGGTCATAGCTCCATAGATATATTTATTAGTGTTGTAATTTGTAATTTTTATTGGTATTATTGTGGAACATGATCCAGAATTTTAATGGTCGTATTGTGATTTCAGTCGTATGCAAGTCTGTAGTTACTTGTGTTACTGTACAACGCAGTTAGCCGTTCCTGGTACGGTGCATGTGAACGCAAAGCATATCATCCTTGCAGGCCCATAGATTACAAACTGTTTTCGAGTACGATTTCAAGCTCGTAATCTCTGCCAGGTCACGTGGAACAGTTTGCAGCATGTGTGGCGGAGAATAAATCCCCCATGGAATCCTCCGACATTTTGTTGTTGTTAAGTTTGAGTTTTTAGGAGCTTTCCCTAAACCAGGACACTTTATGTTCTGTTACTGGATGGGTACCATTGTTTTTGTCACCCAGCTAATGGCTAGGCCAGTTTGGTTTCGTACATTATGCGTGTACGTGTGTGTCAGGTTGGTCATAGATTGGCAGATGTAAAATACAGGCGGGCATGGACAGCTGGCTATCACACCATTTGTAGAAACATGCAACGTTATTGATCCATGTATTGAGGTCCAGGTTGAAGATGACTGCGTCAGATTACAATGATATTCAGTGCAAAATATGGCAGCATCGAACTGTGTCATCACATCCAAACATCTACGACCATACACGTGTGTCAACAGCTGTAATATGATTAAATATCCTTTTTCAAAATAATATGAATATACTTACCCCGGTATGTATTTTGTTTCCTCCTGCCCTAAACTGACAAGTCGTGATGTTAGTGAAAGATTCTAGAAAGCGACTTTAAACCCCAATACAAAAACAACAAAAAACAAAAAACAAAAAAAGTATGTATTTTAAAGTTTTATCCATGTGATATATAACATTCCTATTGATGATTTATCACCAACATGTGTGCATGTACACAGTATTGACATGAAATATGAATATTATTTTCATATTTTGGTTACGTAAATGTATACTCTTTCTCCTGCCTCTGTTGAAGTTATTTATTTATTTATCTTTGCTGGAACTATTCAACTGTTCTGTGTCTATGTAGCTATTCTATAGCTACCTTAGATGTAGTATAAACATGATAAACAAACATCCTGTTAGGATATATTGTATTTATGCACCCCAGCTGCCTTTACTAAACAATCCAGTTAATGCACAGTTTGGACATCATAAGTTATGTTGTTTTCACTAGCAGGTATCATATTACTGGTGGCTGTTCAATATTTAATGTAAGTATTTCTTAAATGTGCCTACTTCCTGATTGACAAAGTCGCACAGAATGCGAAGACACCAACATCAATATGTGTATCTGTTCTTTGAAATATTAGTAACTGCGCGACTCCCCTGGTAATTTGAAAATATTTGCTGTAGTCCACGTATTAATATTTTACAGTTTATTTGTGATTCGTATCGATTAGTGTTTAATTTTTATCAGATTATTTTTGTTTTAATTTTTTTTTTAAAGGTATTTGTGTTATAAGAGATAGTGTGATGACTTGTAATATCTATTGTCGCATATTGGTGAAATATTCCTGCAATGACGTAAAGGAACTAATTAAATTAAAATGACCTATGTGTACGAGTCCTTTTTAAGCATTCAATGTATTTGTGAGGTTAGATATCTTTCAAAGCTTCTCTCCTGTACAGAACACTACAGAAAAAAAAGAACAAAATTAAAACCAAATACGTTCATTTGGTAGTTGGAATCATGATTGGTACAAAAAAAAGGGAGGATAATTAATCAAAAGACAATTCCAAAGTTTTGTCATTCATGCTGCTCAAATCGTGATGTCGATCTAGAAACATCGTGCTGCAATCTACCACCTCCACCTCTTTCCCTCCCGTGATTTACACCTCTTTCCCTCCCGCGATTTACACCCTTTCCCTCCCGCGATTTACACCCTTTCCCTCCCGCAATTTACACCTCTTTCCCTCCCGCAATTTACACCCTTTCCCTCCCGCAATTTACACCTCTTTCGATCTACTACCACCTCTTTCCCTTCCCGAGGTCATTGGTACCTGCAGATACAGACTCAATCATGACTGGGAATGGCGTGACCAGGGAACAGACTCGCAGCATGACGAGATTCCTCACACTAGCTCCCCAACGTAATCCCAGTGTTTTTGAACCCCCCTTTTCAATCTGCGTAAACAAGTCGGAGATAACTGCTGCTACTGCTGCTGCTGCCTCCGACTGCCAACGACCCAGAGACCGACCGACTGTCGACCGACCCACGGACCGCTGTAGCTTGTGTTTGTGTGTTAGTGTGTATGAGTGTCAGTGTTCCCCCCTCTCTCTCGATCTCTTACTCCCTCTCTCTCTCTCCCGGTTCGTTGGTCTAGCTAGGCAGTGGGAACAAATGGATGATTTTCCTCTCGGCCCATACTCTGGCAGTTAACACACTGTGCGCGTCCTCGCAGTGTGCTGGTGACATGCTGACTGACAAAAGAAACAATCCTGTTTTTTATGCCGAATCAGTGACCGTGCTTCGCTCGGCGTATATGCGTGTGTGTGTGTGTTAGCTGTTGTGTGTTTATACGTAATGGGGGCATGTGTGGAGAAGGGCAGGCTATGCCTTGTCGGATAAATTGGCCGGGTCGGCTGAATCGGAACATGTATGACAACGGCGAGAATGTTGAGAAGGATTGTTAGCTTGTCACCGAAACCCATGAACATAATGGAAACTGTACACAAAGGTAAGAGACCTCAATTCATGATCTGAGCTTGTGTTTCATTTTATAATGTCAGCAATGTTCACGACATTGGGGTTTTCCATACTTGTTGGTGGAAGGTGTTGTGAATGGACAGGGAATAGCTCATGACCCGAGGTATTCTATATCCATGGGGTTGGGATATAAGTATTTTTTATGTTTTTTAGGCATGGGTAAACAAACTTGTTTAAAGGTCATTTGTGAACATTTGGATGACATGACCAGGCGATAGGGTTATGATTGATGGTTTTGATATGATAGATGTGCGGTGTAGGCATTCCTGTTCCATCTTGATTAATGTTTTAATTATTCAACGTACATATTAATGTATTCTTTCCTCCATGCATATCAGTTTTAATTACTGTACATTTAGTTAATGATGTGGGGCTCCCATAGTCGCATATCAAAACATGAAATAGAAGAAGGAAATGTTATATTTGTAATTGTTCTCTTGTCATGATGCTTGATCTCATTCTAGGACGGATGTATTCATCAAATATATATGTATTTTTTTTAAGTGAGTCTCCTTGCATCTTTCTCTCAAGTCATATCCCTTCTTAAATCTAACTTAGGAGGTGATAAACTGGGACATAACTTTAGGAGGCTGTTGTGAAACGGGGGCCTGGAGTATGACAGTCACTCAAACTTGAAAAATTCTCACTTTGAGCTGCTTCCATTTCTCTGTTTACTGTGGAGAGAGTTGAAAGCAGCAATATTTGAGAAGTGGTGTCATCTTAGGAAGTTTGGGGAGGGAGAGAGGGAGGGAGAGAGTCGTTGATCGATGACGCCTGGACCAGTTGAAGATTGCTTCCAGCGCTGGCAGATGATACTGTTAGTATGACAGTGTTGTCAGATGATAAAATTGGTATGAGAGTATTGTCAGATAATAACTTTGGTATGACAGTATTATCAGATGATAACATTTGTATGAAAGTAGTGTCAGATGATAAAATTGGTACGAGAGTATTGTCAGATGATAAAATTGGTATGACATTATTATCAGATGATACCATTGGTATGATCATATTGTCATGGTAACATTGATATGATCATATTGTCAGATGATAACATTGGTATGACAGTATTGTGAATCTGTATTGTCGGTGTGTTGTAGATCATATGGGATTTATTTTCGTATTCTGGACTCATCAGATGGTCTAGTATTAAATAGGTTCACAACGTAAACTATGTCCATGAACAAATTTGTTTTCTTTACTCCAGTAATTTTTGTTGAGTCACATGGGGTGTTTGTGAATGTTTTTCCCATCAGCTATGGTGAATGAAAAAGATTTCTGATTCAATGAAATGTTTACTTGATGTTAGCATTTATTATACCTTTAAATGTTGTTTTTACACATTTTCAAAATGTACAGCCAGATGGATGCTGTTATTCCTAAGTCTATGTATCTACCTGATGACATTCTCTTTAAGACCAGGTGATACGTTCCTCATACCATATCTCGCATTATGATCTCACTTAAAGGCAGCTTTTCAACCATGCAAATGCTTTATTCATATTCACCAACATTGCCAAGCAAGCACTGGATCCCATGTTCCCATTGTATGCAGTCAAATGTATTGAAAACATCCTTTTAAATAAGTATTAATACTATTCACATTAAAGGCACTCAGACAATTCCCAAATGACTCGAATATATATACACACAACTCTTTTAAAAGACGTAGTAAATAATTGACTACATCATTGCTCGAAAACGAGGTGGATATCTTCTTATAACCGCTGACCCGTGACCCCAGAAGATTGTTATGTATCATAAGCCCTTGCTATATGCAATCCTTTTTACGACATGGAAATGGTCGTATCTATATCCGCAACAGCTGAGTGGCCCGGGGCTGTGACAACAACACTGGGTATAATAACTGCAACTGGGTCAGCTCTCAGGATCCCCCATGACACATGCAGCATCTAGCTTATCTGTGGGCCGTAAATAATGTATGTTATTCATGTCGGACATGCTCTGGGTGGTTGTTGTGCAAGAACTGGTTACTAGTGGAAGCAAGTTAACAAGGAAAGAGAGCGAGAGAAATAGCGAGTCCCATCGTTTGTCACTTCAAAGTTAAGATGAAATGTTGTGTTGACATTAAGCGTGGACATGTAAAAGACGTTTGGCAGGATTCACGGTTGTATTTTTTTAACTTGTACGAACCCGTGCGGGTGATAAATAAAATTACGAGCAATATTATACGGGAATAAATAATAACATTGAAACGTCTGACATTTTAAGATTACTTTGGTCTTTTTCCAGTTTCGTCAACATTTTATCTTTTGAAGTAGAGCATTTATTATGCACTACATTCCTTCAAATGCCTATTTGACATTTACTCAGAAGGAGAAAAAAACATTTCTTAGTTTATGCTATTTATGGTACTTTTCAATCGAATTATACCCAACTAACCTTTGTGCTTAAGGCTACTAGAGTTGCCCGATATAGCCATAATTTTTTATTAGCCCAGTGGGAAGAATTTTTAACCCTCTGTGTGTCATATGTATGCAAGAAAAATATGAGGATTAACTCGTCTATAATAAATGACAGATATTGACAAGCAAGAAGATATGAAACTCACTATTTTCTGTTGTACAGTAACAATTACAAACTAAACATTTCTAATGAATGGGTTCCTAGACGGACAAAAATATTTGTCTGGTCTATATGTAATTTGTACGACGTTGTACGATCTTGTGGCAGTTGGTACATATAACTTGTTATCAAACCGTAGGCTGTTTGCCCTATTTATAGTGAATCCTTGCCGTGGGGAAGAGAAAAAGTGAAAGATTACCATCGATCTATCAATATTAATTAGACCTTTATGTACATGGATGGGTACATGTATAAAAAAACATGTAAATGTTATGATGTTGACGGTGCATATTGCAATACATGTGAAATGCCAATGTAGATTGAACACAAATGTGTTGTATTTTTTTCTTCAACAAACTGTTTGACATTTGACAAATATGCTTAAATCCTAAATTGTTAATCTTGGCCATGTGTAAATATCACAGAAAGATTTAATCTTACAAGGTTTGGCTAGTGTTAGTAATCTCAACGAAACACCAATTTAGAATCTTCTTTCAAATTATGAATATCTTCTGTCCGTATTTGCCCGTAGGAATTGTTTCCCCATTGAATGGGATGTCAATTATGAACTTTCATTTTAATAGATAGATTTCTCATTTAAATGAACATGATTTTCTTTGGGGCTTTGTCTTCAGTGCCACATTTCTAGGGTGGTGATGGTGGTGATCTCACTATGGGATGGAGGGGTGGGAGGTGTGTGTGGGGGGGGGAGATGGGCGCGAGAGGAATGGAAATCTTTTATTGACATGACCGTATACACAAACAGTAGTGGGTTTGGAAGCCAAGCTTTGTGGCATTTTGATTCTGGAAGCTGATAGGTTACAATGGGCATTGGATGTTTCACCACATCACAAAGAAGAGCAAGAGAGAGCCCACACCTAGGACTTTAAAAAAAACCAGCTCACGAGAAAGCTAAGAGCAGCATCATCAATGTCCCAGGGCAAGGTAACCCTAACCCGGGTTTGAAATGTAGGGCAGGGCCACATTGACCAAGTGTTGTGTCTTTGCCTGGCATGACCCTCCCGCTCCTGTGTGGAGTCGCTTGGCCCCTGGGACCACCCTGCCCTGCCCCGCCCTGGCCGTGGGGATGGAGGAGGGGAGGGGAGGGAAGGGAAGGGGAGGCCGAGAAGGAAGGAGGGAGGATGTATATAATATAATATGAGTTCACTGCTGGTGTTCAGCCAAGAACAGGTCTGCCTTGTCCTCAGCAGGACAGGCAGTCAATAATTGATAACCACCACACTACCAACTACCATGCACCACTGGCCTACATGTCATAAACAGCCAGGGCCATTAACATAACAGCTACAGCTTGACCCAGGCCAGAAGTCACGCTCTCCACACTATGCAGAGATACCCATCCTGGGGTCGCCCGACTGTATTGTCTACTAAGCAGACTATTTATAAGTGGGCAGCAGTTGGGCAGCCAGACAGGTCAGGCGGTGTCGGGGTCACTTCAGGTCGTGATCTATCTCAAGGTCATGGGGCCCGAGCGAGGGGAGCTCCGTACTCTCTCTCTGCTGGTTCTCTCCATCTCCTCACTTTTGGTCTGTCTGGGGTCTCCGGATCAGAGGCTATAAGTAGTTTGTGTGTGGGAGATAGCCGGGCTACTTTGATTTATATGGAACCCCCATCCCTGGGTTGAGTCAGTAACTAAGATCTCCGCTGACTGACTGACTGACTGACTGACTGACTGTAGTCACGGGTTGTTTTTAGGCGAGTGTTGCTGGGATTTGATAATGGCTTGCTGTCCGATATGGAGAACATGTACTCTTGGACCAGATCCAAATCTCCAGAGATTGTCAGAGGCCACCAAGATTTTTCTAGAAGAAAGGAAAATAATATTTCGGGAGCAACATTCATTATTAACATTTTTTAATGGTACAATTATGAAGGCTGGTACTTAGAAATATTGGTAGGATAGAAATATGCACGAAGATAAGAGGTATTTATTCTCAAACTGCAGATGATGCCGTAGTTTAAATAAAATGCAATTATGATGATTGAAAGGAATGTGATTGCTATCTACTTTCCTTTTTATAAAATTGATAGTAACCTAATATTATGAAGGAGATGAGTGAAAGATCCAATGATTAGCTGTTTCATCTCGATTATTTCTTCACATTATCTTAATTAAGATTTTGTCAAATGCTGCAAAATGACCATAAAGAATAGTTTTACGTTTTAGAAGATGACCCATGCAAGGAACATGATCAGTGTTTACCATGATCAGGGTCGGTGCATATGCATGAAAGATTTACGCAGCGACGTAAGGCATGAAATTAAATAAATTTAAAATCATGATCAGGTAATATGATTAGTATTTTACCATGATCAGGGAATATGATTAGTAATTTACCATGATCAGGGAATATTATTAGTATTTTACCATGATCAGGGAATATGATCAGTGTTAACCATGATTCATACTCATGGTGTGCGTGTGTGTGGGAGGACCTGCATATCGCAATAAGAGACAAAGATTTATAGCGTTAAGTCGGCGCTTGACACAAACCGAGAAACCTCCAGATAGCAGTGATCTGGTAGGGAGCTGGTGTTGTTTTAGCGAGAGGTTCCTCCATTCGATCCTATCTCCTCCTATTCAGCACCCACATGGCGGCCGGCTTATTGATTTCTCAATATCATTTCAACAGGACATCGCTCAAGGTTCCACTTACTGATACAGATAGATAGCTAGATATATGTTATCTAGCGCTAACCACATATTTTTTTCCTTAGGGGATTCAGTTTAAAAGAAACGGATCGTGTATCATGTGTATATGGGCAGTTTTACAATCAATGGAACCTGCATGTGTCAATAGGGTAAACAATTTGAGAAGATGTTCTTTTTAAGTCATTTTTTTCTCTCTCGTGATATATACCATGGGGAAAATGAACTAGAAAACAATATTTATCATAAATGTTTAATAATTGCAATTTATTTAGGGGCAGGATCAAAATTTCTATTCAGAATTATATAAACAATCTTGTAAAATCTCTCCAAACAAATTATCTGTATAAAAATTAGATTTACAGATTACTTACCAAACCTAATTCATTTATATATATATATATATATATATATATATACCGGTGTATATATATATATATATATATATATATATATATATAATGTTTTAACCAGATTAACGTTTCTGAATTAAATTAATGTTGTAAGTCACAAGCTTTAGCGAGTGACTTGGAGTCTTAGAGCATTAATTATTATATAGTTAATGCATGTCGTGGACAGGCTCAGATAGTGGCCGAGGTGTGAAGCCTATAGTCATTCAATACTTGGCATTATTTTGTTATGGTATTGTTTTCTTGGAACAAAAGTACATCTGAATAACTTATTTATTCTATATATGACAGTTATTTAATTATACTAAAGGTTGCATTTTGGCAAATGTCCCATCAAATGTAAATGGGCATATATGACATTTACCATATAGTATGATAAAGCATTGTGATAACTTATATAGTCATTTAATAGCTATATGTATTCATGTGGTTGGGTGGGTATGTGTGATCATGTGAGATACTTGTATCAAACATGTACTGTTAGTGTTATAGATAATCATATTGTAATAAGTATTGATTTACATATATTGCATTTGTATGAAGATAGAACAAATACAGGTCTTGCTGTGAATAGCAAATTGCGATAATTGGTTGGATGTCATTGACACCACACTCATACGTTGATGTATTATATGTTACATGTACAATATATTTTGTGACAGACATGTTTATGATACTATATTCAGTACATGTTCAGGCATATACATGTGATAATATGTCGCGGGTTCTTGCTTTCTAACGTGTGTAAACCAACAATGTGTATGAAGACGGATGATGAAAGAAAACATCGGGGAATGCTAATGTGACAATGCTGGTATATATAATCTAAGATCATCATCTCTTGAGTGAAAACTGAAAATGTTTTCAAATTCATTATTCAAAATTGATTTTAAGTTGGGAAGGTTGAATATTTTAGCATCATTAATTTAAAATAATAATTTTCAGAGAGTTTCTTACATGTTTGCACTTAAACTGAAATACGTACCGATATTAATCTTCAAGATATTTATCGCGGCATATAGTTTTTTTTCAGATTAGTGTTCTCACGATCCAGTTTAGGTGATAAGACTCTAGAGGCAATAAATAAAGAAATGCATGTAAATCACAATCCAGGGAGTTTAACATCGCTGCGGGATTCTTTCACACATTTGCGATGAAAACCACAATCCAGGTTTAAGTTATAATATTTAATATGTGATATGTCGCTTATATCCCCCCCCCCCCCCTCCTCCCCCCTCTAAGTCAAGGATGCAACCACTGAAAAGGATCTTCTTTGCCCAACCATACTACATCCAACTCTGGTCCATACTACATCCAACTCTGGTTCATACTACATCCAACTCTGGTTCTAGATATATATTGTTTCATTTTTCTTTGCAGCCATGGAAGACACCACTGAAAGGAATGGCTTCACTCCGATCAAACTACCTCCCACGGGTCCACGACCTCATCGCTGCGAGGTCTGCCAGCGATCGTTCCGCGAGATCGCCACGTTGAGGAAGCACGAGCAGCTGCACCGCGCAGACCGGCCGTACGTGTGCACCACGTGCAACAAGTCCTTCCTGTGGTCGTCCAACCTCAAGGTCCACGAGCGCGTGCACACGGGCGAGCGGCCGTACAAGTGCAAGATCTGCCACCGCTGCTTCACACAGTCCAACGACCTGCGGCGCCATGAGCGCAATGTGCATATGCGCGGAAAGCTGTACGGCTACAAGAACGCCGGCCGGCCCAACACACACGTGAACCTAGCGGCATACCAGGCTTTCGCCCTCCAGCAGCGGGCCATCCTCCAGCAGGCGCTGACCTACGAGAGCTTCATGCAGAACGCTGCAGCCGCAACGCAGATGGGAGCCTTCCACCCGCACCAGCAAGCCATGCTGCAGAAGCAGCAGCAGCAGCAGCAGCAGCAACAGCATGAAACCTCCATGTCTACCTCAATGGCCTCACGCCACGGCGCCGAGAGATCTACCTCCAGCCCGATCAAGCTGGAGCAGGTGACGCCACCGTCCACGCCCAGCGAGATTGAGCACGAAGCGCGCAACGGCCTGGAGAAGCGGTCCCTGTCCACTACCTCACCACATACCTCAGACAGCCTGCAGAGCCCACAGCCCTCGTACACGCCATCCGGCACCATCATACAGTCGCCTCCCTTGCTCATGGCGGCCTCGGCTCCTCCCATGACCTACGGGAAGGACGAGTACCCGATGTCCCTGCAGGTCAGGCGGGCCAGCGAGAGCAGCTACTCCCCGTTCCACTACGGAAACGGCAACCTGTCCCCGCCCAGCTACTCCTCCACCCAGGAGAATCTACCTCATCACCAGCTTGCCATCCGGGCCGCAGCGGAAGAGCGCCGCCGTCACGAGGCGCAGCAGCACCACAAGACCTCATCGTCCTCCTCCTCCTGCGACGTCATGGACCTCAGCATGGGCGGCAGCAGCGGGAGCAAGAACAGCGAGCAGCACAAGGACCTGGACGGGTCCGACTCCGAGGTCAAGGCCAGTAACGGCGAGGACATGCCGCCGCCGAAGACGCCCAGCGTGGAGTCTGAGTGCGGAGACAAGCGGGACGTGACCACCACCTCGGCCAGCCCCACCGCTGACTCAGGAATACACCACTGCGAGCACTGCAACATCTTCTTCTACGACTTCACCATGTTCCACCTGCACCAGAGCCTGCACTCGCCGTACGAGGAGCACCCCTTCTCCTGCCCTTCCTGCCAGAAGCGCTGCCAGGACCGCATCGAGTTCATGTTCCACATCGTGTGGCACGTCAAGTACCCCAACACCATCCCCAACTACCAACCCTTCAAGGAGAGCTACCTGCCGTCGTGAGGCGCCAACTTCAACTCAGGCAGGTGAGTCAAATTTTTTAAATATGTTTCCCCCCCATCTCCTCTCATGTTTAATTGTTCAATCTATGGGTCTGGCAGGTGGGTCAGTTGGGTTTTTTCTGTTCTTTTTCATGTTTCAATTTTAGGCACCATCTTTGGGTCTGTCAGGTGTCACAGGTCTTTTTGCTTGTTTTTGTTTGTTTTTGAAAATGGTTCCCCTTCATCTCATGTTTAATGGTTCAATTTGAGGCACCATCTTTGGGGCTGGCAGGTGGGTTAGTTTGTTTCTTCATCTCTATTTAATGCTTTCATTTAATATTTTTAGCATCTTCCCTGCTGCAGGTAAACCAAATACACGTATGTAAAGCCATCTGTGAGAAGGTTAACCTGGTGGCGCCCAGCAGGGATGGGGTTAATCAAGAGAGCTCATTCATTGCTGTGTCCGTTGATGACTAATCAGTACCTAGATTCCTTTACATGAAACTTAAATTGTCTCAGTTGCAATAATACATAAAAGCTAGAAATATATTTTAATGATAATCAAATATAGTATGAAAGATTGGACATTGTTGTTTTTTAAATTCCATGTCAGTTAAAGTCATAATATCACAGATATTTATGGTTGTGTTGGACTAGTTCTTAGCTACAACTGCAAAATACATTCACTTGACATACA